>JAPQNM010001394.1:0-14793 GCA_029783475.1 Metacarcinus magister | reverse complement strand
CTTCTTGTTGTGACCGCTAGCAGCCAAACCTGGTGATAATATTTCTTCGTTTTAAACCTTCCCTGTTCCTCTACATGTCATTTTGAGGGATGGAGGAGCAGTAACATATCATTCTTCACCATTAATAGTGGAGTGATATAGAGAAAACATTACCTATTAAGCGTAAGTAACCTAATATAAGAACATCAACAAGCTTCAACAGGCGGCCGTGCATTGACTGCTGGATCACGTATATATAAAACCAAAATTGAGATTATTATTATACACAGGAAAGCAATTATATATACATTAAAAAATCGTATGAAATACCTAACTATTCTCTACATAAATATTTGTTATATTTGATTCGCATTTATTTCATGAAAAATGTTTATTTCTAAGGTCAATCATAAAATCAATATATAGAATAAAGCAATATCAATTAAATCAAACCAATATAAACCATAGAATAGAATATATAAAAATTATTCAAACAGAAAGTAAAGCCTAAATAAGCCATAGAAAAAAGAAAAACGGAAAAAACAATGAAAAAATGAGAAAAAAAACACCGTAATTATTTGTTTACATCCAAGAGTGTTAATTATTGTGTGTTAGGTACAGTAAAAGAAGTGTTAGGACATGACGACATACAAGGATAGAGATGAAGGTGAGTGCGTTGTGTTATAAGTGTGTTATGGTGGGCTGATGGGCTTACAGGCTGACGAATCGACAAAAATCGATAAAGATACCGATACCGAACGAGAACGAAAGAATCGGCTCCCTGAAAAGAGCTTTTCCCTATCGCTCCTCCGGGAGGAAGAGCACGGGCTGACTAAGAGCCCGTCAGTGTATATACATTATGGTTAGGGTTTCTATCGAGGTGGAGGGTAGTTTGTGCAGATGTCGAGCAGTGCTGCTAGAGGTGAAGAGGCGACCACCCGTGCAGCCTGCTCGTACTCGGGATCAGGGGACTCGGCAACCCGGGAACGTAGTCTGCAGGTACTTGGGCAGTGAAGGACATAGTGTATTAGTGGGTCATCAGGGACTGTGAGGCAGTGTGGGCAAGGGTCGGAGTCTGTGTTTGTTATCTGTGACCAGCAGAGGTAACCAAGTCTTAGGCGGACGAGGTGGGATACTATTTCTTGGGATGTTCCAGGTGGAATTTGAAATGGTTTCCTCTTGGTTGCAGTCGTGTACCAGGTTGCTGACCGAGAGCCCTGGATGACAAAATTTTCCAGGAGATGAGCAGTTTGAGTGATGGCTGCCCTGTTGACCATTCCCTTAATGCTGGAATAGCTAATAGGGACATGAAAAGTGATGGATGAATTCTCACTAGCTTGGCGGGCTGCTGTGTCAGCTCGCTCATTCCCGTTGAGACCAACATGTCCCGGAACCCAATGGAAGGCAACATCGGTATTGGAGCGATAGAGAGTTAGGAGGTGATGGTGAATGAAGGAGATGAGGAGGACATTGTCTGTAGGAGAGTCGTGTTGAATGGCGTGTAGAGCAGAAAGGGAGTCTGAGAAGATGTGGATGGAAGTGGGTTGAAGATTGCAGGCGTGTTGTAGTGAAATAAGGAGTGCAACCAGTTCGGCTTGGTACTGAAAAGAGCAGGAATTCCCATCACTACAAGCTGTAGGAGAAGCAGAGTCAAAACAAAACAAAGAATTGCATGATGGGTACAAATGACTGTAGCCTTGCGTACCAACCCAGACCTGAATTAACAAATAACTCATTAAATACAACTCAAACAGTAATCTAAACTACCAGAGAATATGTGTAATTAGATAATACACATATACCATTAGTATCAATACGTAAAAACTTGTAATTCACGAGAAATAAGCAAAACCCATAATTCAAATACTGAACACCCAAAATTATGCGGTGCTATTGGAGAATTTTAGCGTTTAGGCAGTCACAAGAGGAAGAAGATCGTTCTGAAACTCCCTTCCACTCACTAGTGTCGCATAATAACGAGGAACACCACTTACCAAAGCCTATTATAAGTCCTTGCCATAATACGTGCAGGGGAAGGCTTTGGGAGGAGGGGAGGGGAAGGAGGGAGGCAGGGTTAGGAGAGAACACACACACACACACACACACACCACACACACACACACACACACCACACACACACACACACACACACACACACACACACACCTTGCAGTCCTAAAAGCCATTTCCTAAACCTTAATTGAACGTTATTCAAAGGTAGACTTAATTAAAAGTAAATAAAGTCAAAATGGAAGGATATTAAGTCCAGCGCGTGATCCACCAGGCCATGGTGAAGAGAGAGGCAAATGATATATGTAGGGGGTTAAGATACATTAATTTACTCTATATAAAACGCCCATACACTATAGGACTTTTCATATATACGTATATAGACACTCCCGTAGGAATAATGGGAAGAACAGAAGGAGGGAGAGGAGGAGGAGAAGGATGGCGGAGGGAGAAGAGTAGGATAGAATCCGATATCAGTCAACATTGTGTCGTGCTGGAAGGCAGTTGTGTGGAGAAACATTTACAATTATCAAAGATCTACACCTTTCCAAGCACTAATAATGGCTGACAAAATACAGGTAAGATGTAATGATAATAATAATAGTCTAAAATTCTATATAGACACCTCCATTAACGTCTTAATTTAATTTAATTGTATATAATGAATTCTGAGACGAGTCATTGCAGCTTTGCCAAATGTTACTTATATGTCTAATCATGTTGTATTTACGTCTAATTAAGTTTATTTAGTAGTCTATTAATGATGGGTGAAGGAGGGGGCAGTTCATGTGTATGTCTGTGTGTGTGTGTTTTTATTTAGTGGTCTGTACGTATACACACGAGCAGGTCAAGTGCAGGCGGAGTGCAGGCTGCCTTCAGTTGTCGAGCTAAACAATCTTGGCCCTTTTAAAGCAGCTCTCAAGGACTTTCTCGGTGATAGATTGTATGAATATCATCCTTGATTTATTCTTAAGTTGAATACAATGCACTTTCCAGCCTATTTTTTGAGGTTATATACTCTCGACTGATGGATATTGATAGGCTGGCGCATTGTTTTATACTGACCTTTCAGTACTCGACTTGATCACTCGAGACACTGGCTCTGCAACATTCAACTTGCAAATACGGTCTATACAACAAAAAAGTGACCGTCATAAATTGTTCGGCCCCATTCAATTCGGCAAATACATTAACAAATTGCCTGTCATTTCTTGCTCTGCCACTTGCAATTGTTAGTGTTGTGTTGAAGAGGTTTGTACAGAGGTCAGGTCAACATGGTCCTGAGGCATGGAAGGTCACTGTTTATTAGCCTGGGAACACAAACATACATACGTACATGCAAGCTACCTGTACGTACATACAAGCTGTCTGTTTGTGTTCAGGCTAAACGTAATGTAGGTATACTATTACTGTTTTAATATGTGTGTGTACGTATGTGTTTTTACCTAGCTGTGTGGGGGTGTGTGTTTGTTTACCTAGCTGTGTCAGTGATTTAAGGCGTTTGGTGTTGAGGTTAGGAGACGTTCTGTACGTAAGATATTACTGTTTTGATATGTGTGTGTGTGCATTAGGAGGTGTTCTGGGATGTCAGGTTGTGTAGGGCACCAAGGGCAGTGGGGGTTCTCTGTCATGCCCAGCTTGTGTGTGTGTGTGTGGTTAAGAAGCTTTATTTCTAAATACTGTTTGCTAAATATTATGATAAGTTCGGTTAATTACATACATAGTTTTATTAATTAAACTTTTTCAAGACAATTATAGTTATTAATATACTATTCTAATACATCTAATTATTTATTGTATGTACTTTATATTTATTTATTTATTTGTATATCACTAATTATTCCTTTTATTGATGTAATTAGTGTATCAGAGACTTAATGACCCCATACTTGTCATTTAGGTTTAATTGATGTTATTATGCAGGTGTAGGTTTAATTAATTGGCAGTGCTTACAGGTACGGCAGCCGTATGAATATGGGATGACAACGGGGTAGGGCTGCCATATCTGTAAACACTTATAGGCACAGCTTACAGGTACGGCAGCCGTATCCTCATAGTGCCTAACTTTTTGGTAAAAAGCATATATAACTGAACCAAACCGTACCTAATCAAACCTAACCTAACATAATCAATCTAACCTAACTTGAAAGATGCTTTACCAGGTAAATAATAAGTTACAGGCCTTACCAATAGCGGATGACAACGCAATACAACTGCCGTATCTCTAAGCACTTTGTTTTATATTTTATTACCCAAAAGTTAGGCACCCGCCATATCTATAAGTGAGCACTTCCAGGTACAGCTGCCGTACCTGTAAGCTGTGCCTTAAACTAATTGTATTAATTATTATGTATTTATTTTTACAGAAACTAATAGATAATTAAATTAACTATATTAATTATTATGTATTAACTATTACAGAAACTAACTAATAATTAACGCGTAACTATATTAATCGATGATGATATTACAGAAACTAACAGATAATAATTAAACATAACTATTAATCATTATATATTTATAATTATGTCTGAATTATTACAGAAATTAACCGAGGATGAGCGTAAATCATCATTATCTCCACTGTTGTCTGCCGGCTGGGTTATGGTGGAAGGGAGAGATGCTATTAAGAAGACATTCACCTTTCAAGACTTCATTAAGGTTAGGTTAGGTTAGGTTAGATTCATACCTGTGTGTGTGTGTGTGTGTGTGCGTTACGGTATCACTATGGCATTCGTAGATAGATAGATTGATTATATAGTTAGATAAATAGATTGATAATATAAATAGATTGATTACATAGATCGATTGATTGATTATATAAATAGATAGATTATATTTATATGTATGTATATATTACTTTTATATGATTCCTAGACAGTTATATTGAAGATACATAAGGATAATAATTACAGAATGATGTGAGAATATTAAGTTTCTCTGAATAAGTGATGGATAGACCAGTTTGTTATAGTACTAAAACTCTATATATACCAAAATCATTCAATCTTTAAGAAAAATATGAAAAGAATTCCATTAAAATACAGGAGTAGACTGCCTTCGTCCGGGATCCAACTCGGGCCAGCGGATTCATAGTCAGACATGCTAACTACTGTACCACTGAGGCACTTAGAAAAAAAACTATGTGAAGTATGAACAGTTAGGTTAGAAGAATAACTATATATTCCTATGTATAGTATTGTATTATTAATTTTTCAGGCATGGGGTTGGATGAGCAGTGTAGCGTTGCAGAGTGAGAAGAACAACCACCATCCTGAGTGGAGTAACGTCTATAACAGAGTGGAAGTGACCTGGTCTACACATGACTGTGGCGGACTCTCTCAAAACGACATTAAACTGGCGACATTCTGTGATAAAATGTTCAATAATTAATGATGGAAATGATAGAAGGAATGGAAGGAAGAATGAAAGGAAATATTCAATAATTAATGATGGAAATGATAGAAAGAAGGAAAGGAAGGAAGAATGAAAGGAAATATTCAATGATTAATTAATATCAAAACTATGAGGAAATGAAAGAAGGAAGGAATAAATGATGGAAGAATGAAAGGAAGGAAAATAAATAAATAAATTAAAAAGAAAAGCTTATAAAACAACTGAGATTATTGATCATTATACTTGTAGCTACTTGTTTTAATTAACTAAGATAAATATAAGGAAAAGAAAAAATAATAGAATGAAAATGAATAAATAAATGAAAGAAAGAAAGAACAAGATGCATTATAATTATGTCTCATAATTAATGCAGTTTAATTATAGATAAAGAAAAATATAATCTAACTTCATTATTGATATTCTAACTTAAATGTTCTTATAACTACATTACTTATTTCTAACCTAACCTAATTACTTTGATGTTACCTGTGTGCTATGCTTAATTAATGCATATTCTAACTAATTGCCTATTAATTATTATAACTAATTAACTCATTATATTATTCCCAGATATTTGTATTTTTGAATTTATTTTATTTTTACTTAAGGGTTGCCTCCTCTTCCTCTTCCTCTTCCTCTTCCTCCACCTCCTCCTCCTCCTCCTCTCCTCCTCCTCCTCCTCCTCGTCCTCAGTGTATTGTATGTGCAGGAATTACGAGTTATTAAAATTGTACGCTGGCTTATGAATGAAACAAATAAATTTATAAAAAATATGTCTGTTTGTTTATTTATTATTGATTGATTGAAGAACCCGGTCAAAGGTGATAATAATAATAATAATGATGATAATAATAATAACAATAATAATAAGAGAGAAAAATATTGTTCTAACATACAACAGCTTATTTACCATCGTATTACATCTCAAATAAAGTTTTCGTCCAATACAAGACATCGATATAATACTTTAGATCCGCAACAGTCTTCGGACGGATGAGAAACATAATAATTACTATTTACTTGCACTTATCTACTTGTTCTGAGAGACACTTGTACACACTGACTCACTGTCCTTCCCCATTATTCATAAGTGACGGAGGAAGAAAAGTCAACAGGCACACAGTAGGAAGGAACATATGCCAATCATATAATTCGATCGGTGTTCATTGATAAACATTTGTGTTTGCATGGAGGTTAGGGGGAGGGGTGTTTTAAATGCAAACACGTTCATCATTCAATTTTCGTTATACATGCACAGAGAAATGTTCCTATATATCGTATACGTACTAGTACCCTACAAGAAACTTTGTAAAGGAAGGGCAGAGGACATACGGCGGAATACAGAGTCAAAGTGCTGAATATTTGGTAATAATGTGTTGCCACTCCACCAAGTGTCGACGTAAAGAAGAAAAACATTATGGACACACTTCTTGGCCGCAGCTCAAGTGATGAATGAAACACATGTACTCGCACTCGTACTCGTCCAGTGCCAACTATATACACTGTATGCTTCACAGTAATAGCTATATAAGGTTTGTGACATCCAGGGTGAGTTTGAAATACTACATTACTACCTAACTAAACACTGAGGGTGGGTGTGGGTGACCCTGCCGCCCGTTGTGGCTTCCCTGCGTCCCCTCTATGCAGCAGCACCGTCAAACAGGTAACTTTGGCTCGCGAGGCTTGAAGCTTACGAAGTTGTCGTAGTGTTTCGGTCACTTCAGACCTGCTGCTTCCCCACCTGCATCAGCAGCACCAAGTAGGTCACCACACAGGTCGTCACCTAGTGAGAAAAAATATATATTCTATTATATTTTACATTTTCTTCGGGAAAGAGTAAAGAAGAGACCGCTGGAGGTGCTGACGATCTTATAAACAATGCAATGCTAAACAATGCAGTAGATTATGCTTAGTAAATCCAAGACATGTGGAACGACCTTGACTATATTTTCCCGCCACTCAGCAACAGATAAAGTTTAGATGTAATAACTTTCGCCTCCTTTATTGGGCCGCGTTATGCTAAAGCGGTTTTATCCCCTGGAAGGAGGTCCAAGCCAGCAGCTACGGTCACCTTACCATCACTCAAGAGGTCATGGTACCGAGTGACAGCGAGAAACAACGATCGCAATCAAACGAGAAAACAAGAATATAAACCATGCAGATCACATATTATAGCTACGTCATTGCTTCCGGCGTAGTGGGGATGACTGACCCCCGCTAGGCAGAGTTCACTTCTCACCGAGACAAGGGTATTAGGGCCGAGACAGAACCACGAGCCCATGTCAAAGGTCTCCATCCTCTCCAGAGTTGAGATGAGGTATTGCAGCTGCGGGAAGACAGCCGGGGAAACACGGCCCGAAACAAGTATGTCGATCATCACCAAACTTTACATTTCCTTGCACAGTTGCGTTGGTGTAATATTTCATCCACAATATCATAGTTTTTATAGCAAAAAATGAGATACTGGCTATACAGGCGGTCTCAGATCCGTGAAGACTTCGTTACGTAGCTTACCTGAATTCTATCCTCCTGGCAACGGACCTCCAACCTAACCTCCCTAAGCTGAGTGGACACGCGCCGCACCTGCAAAGAAACTCATGTCATGCACTGCACCTCAAACATCAACTCAATATCATACTCCTCATCAGATGAAGAAAAGATAAACTATTGACTCATTATTCGCATTATGAAATCAAGGAGGAGTGCTAGACAGACAGACAAGACAGACGTGACTCACATGCTGGGAGAAGTAGTGGGCGCTGTAACATATGTGTACGAGGGTGGTGATGCCGGATAGTACGAAGGAAAAATATTGTGTATCCAATGTTTTGATACTTCCCATCAGGTGTTCTATGACATTGTACAAGGTAGTGATGATATTAAGGGTGAAGATACACATCATTATGAAGATCATCATTAAAAAGCAGTCCACAATGTCATCTCGTAGAGCTTCCACCTGCGGTAATGAAGATGGATTAAATCAGGTATAGGTTTATAACGACGAGATATGCCCTAAGTATCAAAACAGAATTCTAACCAACGATTGTTAGAAAAATATGTAGGCAATTCACTCTACGTATACGTCCTACTACTACTACCTACTACTAGTACGTAAGTAAATACATACATACATACATACATACATACATAGGCTACATATATACATACATATTGTTACGGCACACCCCCCTTTTTCACTTCCCTCCAAGGCAGGGTGTCGCAAAACACGTTACCTCTCCTTACCTGAGGTAACGCCCTCCTGGGAATCGTGTAGCGGGGGTTGGCGGGACGGGGAAAGGGTTTTTAAAAAATCACACACAGACAACAACACTTCTCCTTTCCTGGTATATTTACAAACCGCACGCTTACATGGTACAGCACAACAGTACAGCCTCAGGGCACAGAGTCCCCACAAGAGGTTCACCCAGAACACACACAGCAGCCTCCACACAGCCATGCACTCCCTTAGCGAGGGCAGGGCCTAAGGAAGCCAGGGTGCCATTTCTCCGGCCACCCTGTCCACTTCCCTCCAAGGTCCTGCCTCTCACGCGCCCAGGATGCACACAACAGCCTCCACACAGCCATGCACTCCCTTAGCGAGGGCAGGGCCTAAGGAAGCCAGGGTGCCATTTCTCCGGCCACCCTGTCCACTTCCCTCCAAGGTCCTGCCTCTCACGCGCCCAGGATGCACACAACAGCCTCCACACAGCCAGTCAGAAACTCCCTTAGCGAGGGCAGGGCCTAAGGAAGCCAGGATGCCATTTCTCCGGCCACCCTGTCAACTTCCCTCCAAGGTCCTGCCCTTCACGCGCCCAGGATCGGCCTTGCACCGCTGTGTCCCTCTGTCTGTTGTCTCTCTCACTCCTGGCCTCCTTCTGCCAGCCAACCACATCTCCCCAAAAACACACCCCACCACGACTGCGTATCGCTGAAAACACAGATACGTAGGTCACCGTATCTTGACACCTGTCAACGCTCACACGGACCCCTACATCCCCAGGGAGGCCTAGGTGACCCACCGCTCCCTGCCTCCACACAACTACACTTACAATAACTACACCGCTACAACACTATTTACATGCTAAATGCGTCGCCGCAACACTATCCCCCCCTTTACAACATAGGCCACCCGCCTATAACTCCACAACCACAACCTCCACCACAATAACAGAACAAAAAAACATAACACATGAAATGAAATAAAAATACAATCTTCCTCGCCACACTGCTACACCATCAGTCAGGCGGTGGCGCCGTCCTCTTCGCCCGTCTTCCTCTTGAGCTGCCCTGGACAACCGGTTTCCGCTCAAGGGGAGGAAAGGTGCCTGCAGGCCACCCACCCCCCTCGCGAAGGCGAAACCTAAGGAAGCAAGGGCGCCATTTCTCCGGCCACCCTCTCCACTTTCCTCCAAGGTAGCACGCCCTTCACGCGTCCAGAAATCAGGCACAGCAGACACGGCTCATCCACTGGCCCCTTGAGGTTCTCATTGTGCCCAGTGCCTCCCAAGACGACCTCCCGGCATGGATTCCCCTCCACGGCGCCGTCCCTCAACTGCCATGGCTCCAATGTGGCGGACTGGCGGCCACTTAGGCTGCCTGGGGCCACGGGAGTGTTGCCTGCTGCAAAACTCTCCCGCTCCACTCACAGCTCTTTCCACGCGCTCCTCGGTCTCCGCCCTTACCTCTGTGAGAGACTGGCCAGCTCATCACAGAGGCCCTCGTGCTCTGTCCCTGTGCGTCCATTTCACTGTGTGTTCTTCCTCTCCCGTCCGGCTCAACCATGGACCGCTACAACACTGTCCTGAGTCACAGAACAGCTAGGATTCCACTTCTTGACACCATTGTTACTGCACACCCCCCTTTTTCACTTCCCTCCAAGGCAGGGTGTCGCAAAACACGTTACCTCTCCTTACCTGAGGTAACGCCCCCCTGGGAATCGTGTAGCGGGGATTGGCGGGACGGGAAAAGGGTTTTTAAAAAATCACACACAGACAACAACACTTCTCCTTTCCTGGTATATTTACAAACAGCACGCTTACATGGTACCGCACAATAGTACAGCCTCAGGGCACAGAGTTCCCCACAAGAGGTTCACCCAGAACACACAGCCTCCACACAGCCATGCACTCCCTTAGCGAGGGCAGGGCCTAAGGAAGCCAGGGTGCCATTTCTCCGGCCACCCTGTCCACTTCCCTCCAAGGTCCTGCCTCTCACGCGCCCAGGATGCACACAACAACCTCCACACAGCCATGCACTCCCTTAGCGAGGGCAGGGCCTAAGGAAGCCAGGGTGCCATTTCTCCGGCCACCCTGTCCACTTCCCTCCAAGGTCCTGCCTCTCACGCGCCCAGGATGCACACAACAGCCTCCACACAGCCATGCACTCCCTTAGCGACGGCAGGGCCTAAGGAAGCCAGGGTGCCATTTCTCCGGCCACCCTGTCCACTTCCCTCCAAGGTCCTGCCTCTCACGCGCCCAGGATCGGCCAGCACACAGCGTGTCCACACTGTCTGTGCACTCTCTAGCGAGCATGCCTGGCCAGTGCCTTCTGCCAGCCAACCACATCTCCCCAAACACACCCCACCAGGTCCTGCCTATCGCTGAAACACAGATACGTAGGTCACCGTATCTTGACACCTGTCAACGCTCACACGGACCCCTACATCCCCAGGGAGGCCTGGGTGACCCACCGCTCCCTGCCTCCACACAACTACACTTACAATAACTACACCGCTACAACACTATTTACATGCTAAATGCGTCGCCGCAACAATATATACATACATACATACATACATAATATGAAACTCTTAGAATGTTAAACGTGTTCTAATCTGCTGTATGACTTAATCATCTTAGTGGTTGTCAAGGTAAAATACGTGACAATTTTTTTTCTGAAATGATTACATGCCAAAAATACTATGTATTTATACAGAACCCTTGATTCGTTTTTTATACTGCGTCACACTCTGATGAATAACATTAACACAAAAATAGTGTGATCAAACGGAGATTCACTCATAGTTATTGATAGTTGGTTTTTTTTTAAGGTTTTACGAAGAATTACTGAATAAAATGTAAAGAGAGAGAGAGAGAGAGAGAGAGAGAGAGAGAGAGGAGAGAGAGAGAGAGAGAGAGAGAGAGAGAGAGAGAGAGAGAGAGAGAGAGAAAAAAAAATAAATAAACGAACTAACTTTGTGAATCCTCTTCTCCAGAGCATCGAGGCGTGGGTGCGATCCAGAGGCATCAGTTCCGGAGAAGTATTTGTCAAGGCGAACAAAATCTACACTAAGTTTACTTGCTGCAATGGTTAGCAGCTTCCGGAATAACATGACTATCACCACATGGGAAGCTACAGAGTGACAGGAAATTATATGAAACAAATTGATAAAAATAAAACCCTGCCCATTAAAGATGGCTAAAATTGATACAAATATTTGGATCGCGTTAAACAAGTAAAGGGACACAGTCATTATCTTCCCAGTCGAAAATAGCCTGACTTCTGGGCAAGCGTCTACTTCACAATCTGATAAAATCTGGCATAAAATCGGGCCCTTGATAGTTAACGAGATCTGTCCCATGACTGTACAAACAAATGACAATATTAAGAACAGGTATGAAGCCAGGTCACCCACTTTGTCAGATTGAATGTTGTAAGCAAAGGATGCAATCAGAGTTACTTGAAACGTCTTCACAAAAATAGCCCACAGCAAGAGAGGCATATTTATATTTATTGCGTTGGGAGCGGCAGGTGAAGGTGACCTCTGAAAGCATACGAGTCCTAGACACTGACAAGCTCGGATTAGACCCTTGAGTGACGAGGGCAAAGAGCCGCGAGGATGGTCTTCCATGGCTGCACACATGTTATATACGAGCGTCTGACTGGTGTGTATGCCCTTTCTCAGTCGTTAGGAGATGTAGGAAAATGTAGTGACGGGAAAGAAGTGTGCAGTGTGAGAGTGTCACGTCATAAGGCGACGCTCACGGTATGATCACTGCCTCGCACCTTGTGGCCGCCGCGCCGCGTTTAGGGGGAAGGAAGGGTCGCGCCCCACCACCCATCCCATCACGAATCAATTTGAGTGTTCATGAGTAATTCAAAGCCTCAACACATTACTCTTATTGGAATTTCAAGTAAGCCTGAGTGAAAAAATGTGGGGCACGGGGAGCTCAGAGAGTGTAGATGAACTGAATGAGAGATTGACTGAAAATGTGAGAAGTACTGGGGCTAGTAAGATAGGGTTTGTAAGAATGACTGGAAGAAAGAGAATGAACAAGCCGTGGTGGAATGATATTAGGGATGCGAGAAGGGAACGTAAGAGGTTAAACAAACAGTGTAGGGTGTTAAAGAAAAGGAGACATGATAGTGAAGAGGCTGAGGGTGAATACCAGAATGTATGGATGACGTATATGAAGCAGCAACGATTGACGAAGCGAAAGATAAGAGATGCGAAAGTGCAGTGTGAAAGGAATGCTATTCAAGCCTTGAGGGAGAAGGGAATGGAAGGAGGGCGTGAGTGGTACAGATTCATGAGAGGGGAAAGCATGTCAGACAGTGAAAATGTCGAAAGCTTGAAAGTGAATAGCAAATGTATTACAGACAAGAATGAAATCAGGGAGTTAATAAAAGAGTTTTGGGAAAACATAGGTGTAGGTGAGGTATTGGAAGTGAGAGAAGGGTGCTTGACACTGGAAGGAAAGGATTCGAATGAGTTGAATGAAAGGATCAGCAGGGAAGAGGTTGAAAAATGTGTGAAAAGACAGAGGAATGGTAAGGCAGCAGGACCAGATGATATCCCATATGAATTTTATAAGAATGGTGGTGAGGTTATGATTGATAGAATGACTGAGCTATTTAACGAAGTGTGGGAAGAAGAGAAGGTGCCGAGAAAGTGGAATGAATGTAGAGTGACACTAATTCATAAGGGAGGATACAAGAGTAAGAATGAGTTGAAGAATTATAGGCCAATTGCCCTTGTGAACACAGTAGGCAAAGTCTTCTGTGCTGTGTTGAATGACAGATTGTGTAAATGGATTGAGAGAGTAAGAGTACTGGGTGAAGAGCAAAATGGTTTCAGAGTGGACAGAAGAGCAGAAGATAATGTATTTGTCGTGAATGAAATGATTGCAAGAAAAAAGAATGAGGGAGGCAAGCTGTATTTAGGATTTCTAGATATAGAGAAAGCTTACGACAGGGTAAATAGAGAAATGCTTTGCAGAGTTTTAGAAAAGGTTGGGCTAAGTGAAAAAATAGTCAAAATTGTCATGAGTATGTATGTTGGGACCAAAGCTAGATACAAACTAGGGAATATAGAGACAGAATGGGTGAAGAGTGAGAAAGGAGTCAGGCAAGGATGTATTCTGTCACCAATCTTGTTTAGTATGTACACAGAAGAACTAGCAGTCAGGTTGAGAAGAATGAATGCAGGAGTGAGTGTCGGGAGGGACAAGGTATGCATGTTGTTATATGCAGATGATGTAGTCTTAATGAGTGAGTCTGCAGAGGAGCTACAAAGCTTATTAGATGTGGTAGATGAGTATGGAAGAGATTTTGGAGTGAATTTTAGTTGTGAAAAAAGTAAGGTAATGATAGTGAATAGATCAGAAGATGAGAGGGATGCTACATGGAGACTTGGAGTGAAAGAGTTGCAGCAAGTATGTGAGTACAAGTATCTAGGGATATGGATGAGCCCAAATGGATGTGAGAAGGCTAAGAATGAAAAGATTAGTATGGTGAATCAGTGGGTTGGCAGACTAGGGAGTGCAGCAAGAATGAGAGCGAGTAAATATGACGTGTTGCGAGAGGTATGGAAGAGTGTGGCTGTTTCGAGTGTAATGTATGGTATGGAAGTGATTGCATGGAGTGAAAAGGAGATAGACAAGTTGGAAGTAGGGCAGAATAGAGTAACAAGAATGGCACTGAATGCACCAAGGTATGCAGCTGTAGAAGCTTTGAGAGGTGACATGGGATGGAGTACATTCAGGGAGAGACAGATAAAGGCAACTTTGAGATATAAAGTTAGGCTGGAACGAATGGAGAATACAAGAATTGCACGGAAGGTGTATTTGTGGAATGTAAGGAGGAGTAAATGAGAGAAGAAATGTCTGAACATGGTAGACAGGAGTGGCATGCTCGTTAGGTGGGTGCATAAATTTTGTGAAGGGAGAGAATGGTTGTATGAATGGAAGGTGATGAACAGAAGTAGAGAAGGGTTAGAGTGGGATGTGAAAAGGTGGAAAAGCGAGATAGACAAAACAGTGAAAGGTGTGGGACTAAGTAAGTGGAAGACTGAGATGGAACGAAAGAAGACTTTGGAATGGTACAGAGAGAAAGAGGCCCCAATGTATGTAAGATGGTATGATGGAAGCCTGGGTGGTGATCTTCTCTTCCGAGCTAGGGTAACTAACT
>JAPQNM010001393.1:52500-55000 GCA_029783475.1 Metacarcinus magister | reverse complement strand
GACCAGCGGGCACACCACCTCAACACACTCAACACCACGGTAACACACGCAAACACACATAGAAACACACACACACACGCACGTTGGGGTTACCATTGCTATGTTTTCGTGTTATTTCTGCCGTCACTACACCTTCCCTTCACCACACATCACCACAAGGTCTTAACGCATCACCATGTACTCACCATAACTCGCAGGCAGGAGGAATGAAGGAGAAATGATGATGAATTGTAACGTAATCACTAGGAATCTCACTGAAACAGCCATTTAAGGTTAACCGTTGACTTGATAAGAATTGTATATGTTGTTATTTTGTTTAGTTCTATCTTTCTATTTGTTTTTTTTTATACTGTTTTTTTTTATTTTATTTTATTTATTCCATTTATCATAGTTTTTTTATGTTTTTTATTAATGATGTATTGTTATGGATGGTCGAGTGTTGACTTGATATAAATTGCATGTAAATATAAACAAAACAACAAAAAATAGGAATGTAATGTAGTTTTTAAAAATATAGATATTAATTCATTTCATTTTGTTGTTAGAAAATTAACGAATAAAACATGAAATTAATGAAAGAAAAAAAAAAAAAAATTAACAAAAGAAAAAACATGGAATCTAATACCTTATCTCCCCAACACACACACACACACACACACACACACACACACACACACACACACCCAAACACACCCCAAACACACCCAAACACACCCCAAACACACCCCAACACACCCAACACACCCCCCTACACCTGCCCACCCCCTAACACACACACCCAAACACCCACCGCCCACCACCCTTCCCCCCCCAGGTCGCCCATCACCAGGAGCACCACAGCGGGGCGGGGCGGGGCTTGGTGCGGGCGGCAGGGGACTTGCAGCGCTTGGCAGGGCGAGGCTTGACGCTGTTGTCCCGTGGCACTACTGACGGCCGGCTCAAAGGACTCAGGAAGAGGCTGCACGCACTTATTATTACGTATTTACAGCAGGTGTGTGTGTGTGTGTGTGTGTGTGTGTGTGTGTGTGTGTGGGTGTTTATCTTTATATTTATCTATTATTCCAGTTTTGTTATCTATCATTCCAGTTATGTTATCTTTGTTATCTATCATTCCAGGTTTCGTTATCTATCATTCCAGGTTTTGTTATCTATCATTCCAGGTTTTGTTATCTATCATTCCAGTTATGTTATCTTTGTATCATCATCCAGGTTTCGTTATCTATCATTCAGGTTTTGTTATCTATCATTCCAGGTTTTGTTATCTATCATTCCAGGTTTTGTTATCTATCATTCCAGGTTTTGTTATCTATCATTCCAGGTTTTGTTATCTATCATTCCAGGTTTTGTTATCTATCATTCCAGGTTTTGTTATCTATCATTTCAGGTTTTGTTATCTATCATTCCAGGTTTTGTTATCTATCATTCCAGGTTTTGTTATCTATCATTCCAGGTTTTGTTATCTATCATTCCAGGTTTTGTTATCTATTCTTCCAGATACAGAGTCGCGTTCCACCTGTGTTGGCACCAAGGACGGTCCGAGCCGCTGGTGCCAAGCCTGTATTACGACCACCACGACTCTTATGATACTAAGCTGGTGCCAAAGGATAAGGCTCTCTCTCTCTCTCTCTCTCTCTCTCTCTCTCTCTCTCTCTCTCTCTCTCTCTCTCTCTCTCTCTCTCTCTCTCTCTCTCTCTCTCTCTCTCTCTCTCTCTCTCTCTCTCCTTAGAATGGAGCTGGAAATGGTAGGAATGTAAATGTATAAAAAAATATATATAATGTATAAGTATATGTATAAATAATATAATGTATAAGTATATGTATAAATAATATAATGTGTATGTATATGTAATGAGTTTCCTTTCTTGATTCTTTAAGTCACCGCCGCAATGTTGGATCTTTATTTATCTTCTACCTCTATTTTCATGCTGACTGCTCTTCTGAACTGCATGCCTCCCCTCCTCCCGCGGCCTCGCTGCACAAGACTTTCTACTTCTTCTCATCCTTATTCTGTCTTTTTAAACTCTTTCAAAAGAGGAGTGTCAAGACACCACTCACACTAAATTGGACTTCCCCCCAAGTCTATATTTCTCCTACTGTCTTCTTTACAGGGTCTGGCGACAAGCGGGATTTTTTTTTACTTATTTTTGTTTTCCCTTAGCCAGTACCCTTTTAATGTAAATATATATATATATATATATATATATATATATATATATATATATATATATATATATAGATGTTTCAATGGGGGAAGGGGGGGAGGGAAGGGGAAGGGGAGGGGAAGGGGAAGGGGGAAGGGGGGGTTGCAAGGCATAGGAATAGGAAAATACACATACACATATATCTGACTGTATATATCTTTTCATTTTAAAGGTTAAATGTGAATATATTTCCACATATACACAGTGACAACACCACCACCACCACCACCATCACCATTATTACATATACACATACATACATACATACGCATCTGTATATTATATTAAAGAACACTGAA
>JAPQNM010001393.1:45000-47500 GCA_029783475.1 Metacarcinus magister | reverse complement strand
ATGAAAATTTAAGTGAAAGTGAAACTGAAAATGAAAGTGAGAATTAAATGAAAGTGAGAGTTAGACTGAACATTGAGCGAAAAACAAGTTTTAATGAAAGTGAAAACGAAAATGAAAGTGAAACACGAATGAAAATGAAAGTGAAAATTAGACTGGTAATAAAGTGGCCTAATGGCTAGCTTTCAGGCATACCAGCTCAGGGTCCCGCGTTCGAGCCCCGGCACGTGCTGGCCACTTTTCTTTGGTAATACCGCCGAGTGGCCTAAGATCACCCACATGCTGCAATAACACCATCCTCGACGGGACTGCAATGCTATAAGCACGAGGAGCTTCCACTGGCAGCATGAGCCTCTCTATATGAAACGAGGCGTCACTTAAAAAATCTAACCTGTGCTACTAACTGACGGAGGCTGACCATCTAAGGCCTCCATTGAGCCTACCGGCGCCACGGGTAAAATATAATAAAATAAAAAGTTTAAGTGATGTGTGCAAATGACAGTAAGTGGGGTATTAAATTCAACCCCCCCTCCCTCCCTGCCCCTCCCCTGAACGATACCTATATTAACATTATTTTTATACATATAAATTATTTATTTTCTTTCATAATTCTTGCAATAACTTTTCAAAACACTATTAGTAATTTTTGTATGTATATTTTTTGAATATTTTTCTATACAAATCTATTTTTCTAGACAGTACGTATTGTATTAATATATAGTTTTTATGAATATTGCATTTATTATAATTAGGTTTGGTTTGGAAAAGATAATTAATTACACATAAATTATATGCTAATGACTTACTGATGAAGCAAGATTGAAAGACAATTACTGTGTTTACCAAGACCTATTGTGTGTGTGTGTGTGTGTGTGTGTGTGTGTGTGTGTGTGTGTGTGTGTGTGTGTGTGTGTGTGTGTGTGTGTGTGTGTGTGTGTGTGTGTGTGTATGTGTTGCCACCACCCTAACACTCTTCCTTCCTTCCTTCTTACCTTCATACCTTTAATATTACCTCTCTCTCTCTCCCCCCCCCTTTCTCTCTCTCTCTCTCTCTCTCTCTCTCTCTCTCTCTCTCTCTCTCTCTCTCTCTCTCTCTCTCTCTCTCTCTCTCTCTCTCTCTCTCTCTCTCTCTCTCTCTCTGTCTGTCTCTCATCCTCTCCCTCCCTTCGTAGTGATGGTTTAAAGTAATAATAATACACTTAAGTAACATACGAAGTGGTAATATAAATAGTTGTGTTGGGAGAGACGTGTGAAAAAAGGCAATGATTTCACCAAGCCAACGGAGTCACTAATCTAATGATAATAATAATGTTGATGTTGTTGTTGTTGTTGTTGTTGTTGTTGTTGTTGTTATTATTGTTGTTGTTGAAAAAAAATGTTAATATCTTGTGTTTGATGAAGAATGTGTTAATATATTGTTGTTGTTTTTTTAAAGAATGTTTTTCATGTTTGATATAAGATTTGTGGTAAGAAATGTATATGGTTTTTTTTTATCAGTTAGTGTTATTTTATTATTGAAATTAATAGAAGAGAAAAATAGATAATAAGATAAATAATAATAATAATATATAGAGAACTTGAGTAACTGAATGAGAGAGAGAGAGAGAGAGAGAGAGAGAGAGAGAGAGAGAGAGAGAGAGAGAGAGAGAGAGAGAGAGAGAGAGAGAGAGAGAGAGAGAGAGAGAGAGAGAGAGAGATTAGTAAGGTGAGGTGTGGTAACAAGGTAATTTGAAGCCTGTTTGTATTATGGTGTGTGTGTGTGTGTGTGTGTGTGTGTGTGTGTGTGTGTGTGTGTGTGTGTGTGTGTGTGTGTGTGTTTGTCCTGGGGGGGGGGAAGGGGGGCGGCGTGGCGTGATGTTTACCAAAGAAAAAGGAAAAATGACTGAAAGAAAAGTTATGACTGAAAAAAAGGAAAAAAACCAGAGAATGTTTATAGTAAAATAATAAAATAAAATGAAAGAATAGAGGAGAATATTTTACTTTATTGAGTCAGACTTAGAGGAAGGAAGGAAGGAAGGAAGGAAGGAAAGAAGGATGGAAGGAAGGAAGGAAGGAAGGATGGAAGGAAGGAAGGAAGGAAAGAAGGATGGAAGGAAGGAAGGAAGGAAGGATGGAAGGAAGGAAAGAAGGAAGGAAGGAAGGAAGGAAGGAAGGAAGGAAGGAAGGAAAGAAGGATGGAAGGAAAGAAGGATGGAAGGAAAGAAGGAAGGAAGAAAGAATGAACGAATGAATGAAAGAAGGAAGGAAGGAAGGAAGGAGAAAAAAGAACATTGTCATACATAGATCAAAACATTAAAAAAAAAGAAAAAAATATATATATAAAAAAACTGAAAGGAAATGATACTTGTAAATATTTTCCTAACAATATTTCCCTCAACAATCTTTTCTTAACAATCTTTCCTTAACACTAAATAATAATAATAAGTCTTTTTAAAACTCATTCCCGCAAAACCACAACACGAATATAATGAAAGTTAAAAATATACCAAGTTATTAAATTCCG
>JAPQNM010001393.1:5000-27500 GCA_029783475.1 Metacarcinus magister | reverse complement strand
ATAATAATAACCTGGAAGAAGCTTTAACACCTGTGGCGTGAGTTGTTAATCCACATTACATTCTAACCTATGGTGGTGTGTGGTGGTGATGGTGGTGGTGTGTGGTGGTGGTGGTGGTGTGTGGTGGTGATACTGGTGGTGTGTGGTGGTAGTAGTGGTATGTGGTGGTGGTGGTGGTAGTGGTGGTGTGTGGTGGTGGTGTGTGGTGGTGGTGGTGGTGTGCAGTGGTGGTGGTGGTGTGTGGTGGTGGTGGTGGTGGTGGTGTGGTGGTGTGCAGTGGTGGTGTGTGGTGGTAGTGGTGTGTGTTGGTAGTGGTGTGTGGTGGTGGTCGTGTGTGGTGGTCGTGTGTGGTGGTGGTGGTGGTTTGTGGTGGTGGTGGTGTGTGTGGTGGTAGTGGTGTGTGGTGGTCGTGTGTGGTGGTGGTGGTGGTGGTGGTGTGTAGTGGTGGTGTGTGGTGGTGTGTGGTTGTGGTGGTGGTGGTGTGTGGTGGTGGTGTGTGGTCGTGTGGTGGTGGTGAGTGATGGTGTGTGGTGGTGGTGGTCGTGTGTGGTGTTATTCGTGTGTGGTGGTGGTCGTGTGTGGTGGTGGTATAATTTTTCATACAATTGGCTATCCTCTCTCTATCCCTTCTCACTAAAAACGGAGATTGGTTATTCTGATGTGTAGCCTACAGGAAGTTGTAGAGAAGGTGAATATGATGAGCACTCAGCAGGCTCAACATAAACATGGATGAGTTGACAACCATTAATGTAACTATGGGAACACTGAGCAAAGAAAAGGACTGCAAGTTTAAAGACTCACCTGCCAAGTGGATGCCTGTCTTCCAGACCCATGACTCCCCAACATGCTGTCTGCCGTGTTATATAATGAGTGTACCATCCTCAACTGGATACGTGGAAAGAATTTTGTCAATCATGCAAAATAAGTGGAGTGACTCTAGGAACAGGTGCTCAGTTGAACTCATTAAAACGTGAACTGATTGTTGCTTTAAATTTTTAACAGAGCTGGAGTGAATTTCTCACAAACATTGGAAAATATAAAATGCTTCTTGCTGCAGCAAGAAGCAACACAAAGTATACATGGAAAAAAATATAATTAATGGCTAATATCCATGATATATCCGTATTCCAGGTACTGTTTTCTCTAAATGAGTTTTTTTTTTTTTAAGGGAAATAATTTTTCAGTGTCACGTTATTTAGAAATTATACAGACATGTAGCTAATTTCAATAAAATATTACTGACAACTCAACTGATTAATGTGGTCTGAAATATAGTTTTACATTTAGTCCAGATAACCTTAGATTCCTCCAAATACAGAGTACATATGAAACAAACTTACCTTCAACCCCCGCTGATAGGTGGGCTCTATCCACACTCCACTCCCCATCACTGTTCCAACTTTACCTACTGCGTTCAGTATTATTTCGAGATGGAGGTGGCAACCCTACACCAATCTGTGATACATTCCAGGTGTTCATTTACCACCTAATCTGTAATACATTCTTCCAGGTGTTCATGACTGTTAATTAAAACTAGTCTTTCCTTACGTTCAATGTTGCTCGTTGCTTGTATACATTTTTTCATCGTTTCACTTTCCCTCAACTGGAATCAACCTTCCTAGATGGTTATAATTTGCACACACTATCTTCAATGGTTCGATCCTGTCTCCCATCTACACTGGATCTACGCACCTTCATAAACTTACATTTTTCACCATGGAATTTTAGTTACCACTTCTCAGTCAAGTTTTATTTTTATTACATTTGAATCTTGTTGTAGGTTTAAACAGTCAATGTAGTCACGAATAGTTTTAAATAGCTTTGTATCATCAGCATACAGGGACATATATGAAGGACAAAAAGCACTAGAGGACCAAGAATACACCCTTGTTGCACTTTTTGTACTTACTTTGGCGGTACTACATATAATAAATTAAAACCCCATTGGTGACATCTTTCCAGCTGAACTTTTCCCCATTAACCACAACTCTCTGTGTGTCTGGTGTGTTAATAATGTGTGTGGCCATTAACCCCATAGTTGTTGAGTAACCATAGCTGTTGTGTGGTACTTTAATTAAATACTTCATGAGGTTACATTACACTCATCAACAACCTATTATTATTACTATTATTATGTCCTCCTCCTCCTCCTCCTCCTCCTCTTATTAGTTGTAATACAGTTGTGTGTTAATGAATAATTTAAACGGTTTCATAATATGTGTCATTCATTATCTCTTCATCATCATCAGCATCATCATCATCATCATCATCATCAGTGTTTACAAAGGCGTGTGTGTGTGTGTGTGTGTGATCAGGTGACCCTCGCCTCGCCTCGCCTTCACCTCACGTTCAGTATTATTTCAAGTCTTCCAAACACAGCCTCCTCTTCCTCCTCCTCCTCCATCTCTTCCTCTTCCTTGATAACGTAAGTAAGACGCTGTGTGTGTGTGTGTGTGTGTGTCCTTTACAAACACACACACACACGTTGCTAGGTAGATACGTTAAAAGTTTTCCTGTTTCAAAGGACGTGTGTGTGTATGTGTGTATGTGTATGTATGTGTGTGTGTGTGTGTGTGTGTATGTAGGATACTATTCATCTACGTACATAAGTTAATGGAGGAAACATAATTATTGCTAATGGAATGTTTGTCTGTCTGCGTTCCTTATGTATGTAATAGACTTACATAAATGATAATAATTACGTCATCACTCTTCTGTTTGTCTGCTTGTCTGTTTGTTTTTCTGTCTGTCTGTCTGTCTGTCACTGATAATGATACGTGGAAGGGAAGATAAGGGAAGGTAAGGTAAGGGAGGGGAAGGGAAAGGGAAAGGAAAGGAAGGTTAGGTAAGGGAAGGGAAGGTAAGAAAAAGTAAGGTAAGGTAAAGTTAAGTAAGGTAAGGTGAGGTGGGGTAAGGTAAGGGAAGATAAGATAAGGTAAGGTAAAGGAAGGGAAGATAAAGTAAGGTAAGGTTAGGTAAGGAAGGGAAGGTTAGGTAAGGGGAAGGTAAAGTTAGGTAAGGGAAGGGAAGGGACTGTGTAAGGCAAGGGAAGGGAAGGGAAGATGAAGGAAAGGGAAGGTTAGGTAAGGGGAAGGAAGGGAAGGTAAAGTTAGGTAAGGGAAGGGAAGGGACTGTGTAAGGCAAGGGAAGATGATAAAGTAAGGGAAGGGAAGGGAAGATGAAGGAAAGGGAAGGTTAGGTTAGGTAAAGGAAGGAGAAGGGAGGTTGAGCTTTAAAACAATACTGAAACCAAACGAGGAGGAACAAGATAGATAGAGAAGGTAAAGATAACAGTGATAAGATAATGGGGGTGGATGGGGGTCAGGTTATTATCAGTGATGAGACACACACACACACACACACACACAGCCAGGTGGAGGATAAAGGTGTATCAGTGTGTGTGTGTGTGGCAGTGTAGAGAAGAATTGAGTGTGTTGCGTGTGTTTAAGTGTGTTTCAGTGTGTGCGAGTGTGTTTGAGTTTGTGAGTGTGTGTTTGAGTTTGTGTTGAGTGTGTGTGTGTGTGTGTGAGTTTGTTTAAGTGTGTGTGTGTGTGTGTGAGTTTGTTTAAGTGTGTGTGTGTGTGTGTGTGTTTGAGTGTGTAATAATGGGTTTGTGTATAAGAAAGAAGGTTAGTGTGTGTGGTGGTGTGGTGTGTGGTATCCTTCTCTACCTTTACTGGTCTGGTGGTATTAGTCGTAAGTATTAACCTAACCTAACCTAATGTAACCTACCTTAACCTAACCTGACCTAACATAACAACTTTACCTAACGTAACATAACTTAGCATAACCTAACAAACAACTAACTACAGTAAAACCTCGATATAACAAACCCGCTTATAGCTAATTTCGGATATAACGAATGTCATTTCCTGGCCGAACCAAGTCAGATATAACAAACCAAAGCTCGTTATATCTGAGGCGTGGGGTGAGCCAGCCAAACTCTCCACTTTGTTTGGACATGAACGCGCCGACGTGCACACCACTCAGTCCACAGTTAGCTCTCACTGTGAAGGGTTGGTCGTGCTCGTGCTCTCACCACTTGCTACCTACTATGTACCTACTACCTACAGTAAATAGTTTGTTAATTTTTGTCTAATGTAACATACACCAATACACTTAGATTCAGTACCCCTGTAACAACTCTGTACGAACACATCTTAACGAACAGAATCCCGTATATAGTAAACTCTTTTGGTATTTTTACCAAACTTCGGATATAATGAATTATTTTGGATATAACGTCAGACCCAATTGGTTCGTTATATCAAGGTTTTACTGTATATATTTTGTCTTTTTTTCTCTATTTTTACTTATATAGGATTTATTTTGTAATGTTCAATGAATGTTTTTTTCGTTTAACCTAATGTAACCTAACCTAACTTTTCTCTCTAACCTAACTTCGGGTATTTACGGGAACAATTTTTTTTTTCTTCGGCTATGGAGACACAAAAAAAACTGTGCAGAAAATTATTATGTATCCGTTAAAATGCACTCAAAGAAACCACTAATAAAAAAAATTATGTATCCCTGTCCCTGTCCCTGTCCCTTGCCCTGTCCCTGTCCCTGTCCCTTGCCCTGCCCCTGTCCCTGTCCCTTGCCCTGCCCCTGTCCCTGTTCCTTGCCCTGTCCCTGTCCCTGCCCCTGTCCCTGCCCCTTGCCCTGCCCCTGTCCCTGCCCCTTGCCCTGTCCCTGTCCCTGTCCCTTGCCCTGTCCCTGTCCCTGCCCCTGTCCCTGCCCCTGTCCCTGTCCCTTGCCCTGCCCCTGTCCCTGTCCCTTGCCCTGCCCCTGCCCCTACCTCTGTCCCTGCCCCTGTCCCTTGCCCTGTCCCTGCCTCTGTCCCTGCCCCTGCCTCTGTCCCTGCCCTTGCCTCTGTCCCTTGCCCTGTCCCTGTCCCTTGCCCTGCCTCTGTCCCTGTCCCTGCCCCTTGCCCTGTCCCTGTCCCTGTCCCTTGCCCTGTCCCTGCCCCTGCCCCTGCCCCTGCTTCTATCCCTAAGCCCTTGTTGCCTTACAGGTGTGACTGATGTCCGGCAGAGCATGGCGGTGCCAGCCACAGCTGCCAAGGAGGCCATCCTGTACAAGCAGGACCTGTACGTGGGCCTCGGGCTGGCCGTGTCATCCTCGGTGTTCATAGGAGGCAGCTTCATCCTCAAGAAGAAGTCCCTGCTCGCCCTCGGGAAGGCTGGGGGGGTGAGGGCGGGGGCGGGCGGCTATGGTTACCTGCGGCACTGGCTATGGTGGGCGGGTCTGCTCTCTATGGGGTTCGGGGAGGCACTGAACTTTGTGGCGTATGCCTTCGCTCCGGCCACCCTGGTGACACCCCTTGGAGCACTGTCGGTGATGGTGACGGCACTGTTCTCGCAGCACTTCCTCGGGGAGATGCTCAACGTGCTGGGCAAGGTAAGGCCCGGCACACTGTGGAGTGGGACTAGGAAGGGTACTTAGCTAACAAGCCTCAGGTGGTGGAGGAAAGATTACTTAAACTGTCATGTAAAAGGAGTGAGGGGTCCAGGAAGCCCCTCCTCTGTATTCTCTGCTACGTGAAGACAAGGCAGAGAGGGGAAGGGAAGAGTAGTGTCTGCCTGAACCTTGTCTTGTCTGCCACACTTTAAGGGGAATGAATGTAACACAGATATAAAGGTAAATAGATTGATTGGGAATGTTTTTGAAGCCTTAGTAAAGAGAATAAGAGGAAGGTTTGAGGATGCATTAGTTAGTTGTGTGGCGTTGATAAAGTTATTGAAGGTTGATGTGAGGATATGAAGGAAGAATGAAGTATGAATTAGTATAAGTTGTGTTGACTTTGAGATGCTTTCAAGTGTGTGGGTGGAGAGTGTGCAAGTGTGTGAGTGTATTGGAGTGTTGGGTGTGTGCTTACTGATGCAACACTTTGGTGGTGGTGGTGATGGTGTCCCTCCCCTCCCCCCAGATTGGGTGTTCGTTATGCCTGCTTGGTGCAACAGTGGTAGTGATTCACGCCCCCAAGGAAGCTGAGGTCACAAGCATGGAGGAATTGGCTAACAAACTCATGGACCCAGGTCAGTGTGTGTGTGTGTGTGTGTGTGTATTTACCTAGTTGTAGTATACAGGGCCTGAGCTACACTCGTGTGGTCCTGTCTCCATATCTATATTTGTACAGTTTTCCCTTCAGTTGATGCACATTATTTGCCATTGTCACCTTCCTTCAGTCCATTCCAAGTATCTATATTTGTACAGTTTTCCTTTAGTTGATGTACATTGCAGTAACAGGCTATAACTTATTGAGCTGTGACAGATCCCACAGAGCTGCTATATAAACAGTACTGCTATATAAAGTCCAGTCTTCATCCACTTGTAATTTCAAAAGATTCAGTAGAAAACATTAATACAATTTACATCCAGCTCAAACATCACTCGCGTAAAATAATAATTAGTCTTATTTATCGACCCCCAAGGCAAACAATGAACACTGACGATAAACTCTTTGAGTAAATAGCTGAAATCTGGTGTTAAAACGATTATGTAATATTTGGTGATTTCAACTTACCAGTAACCAAATGGGCAAACCACTAAATTCACACTCGGGACATGACCTACAAAGGGCAATAACATCCTAGATATTATCCTTATGACAGAAGAAAGTCTTGTCAGTGATGTAAATGTAGGATCTACATTCAGTACCAGTGACCATCGGGTAATAAGTTTTCATATCCAGTTTAATAGAGTACACAAAAAGGAGAGTAAAGAAAAAATACCGGACTATCTAAGGACAGACTTCAATACATTCAGAAGGATTCTAGAAAACACAGATTGGAAGACATTCTCGGAGTGTAACGACATAAATAAAGCATAAGTGTGTGTGTGTGTGTGTGTGTGTGTGTATGTGTGTGTATTTACCTAGTTGTATTTACCTAGTTGTGGTTTATGGGAGGGGAGTAATCTCATGGTATCCCGTCTCTGTATCCTTTATCTAGTTTCTTCTTAAAAGTATGCACAGTCCCAGCCTTCACAACTTCCTCGCCCAGTTCGTTCCACTTATCTACAACTCTATGAGGAAAACTATATTTCTTGATGTCCCTTCTACAGTTTTCCTTTTTCAACTTTAAACCATGTCCTCTTGTATTCTGTGTATCCAAGGGTAAAAAGTCTTCCCTATCCATGTCCTCCATACCATTCGCCATTCTATAGACATTTATCAAATCACCTCTTTCCCTTCTCTCCTCGAGTGTAGTGATTTCTAATCTTTTCAGTCTCTCTTCATAGGTCAAAATACTCATCCCGGGAACCATCTTCGTAACTGCTCTCTGAACTCTTTCTAACCTTGCAATATTTTTCTTTTTATGGGGAGACCACACGACTGCCGCATATTCCAACCTCGGTCGTACCACAGAAGTCAAAATCTTCTTTATCATCCTTTCATCCAGATACGAAAAGGCCACCCTCATCCTTTTTAATAAATTCATCATCCCACCAACAATTTTGTCAATATGTTTGTCTGGAGTCAAGTCCTCTGTAACAGTCACTCCCAAATCCACTTCTTCTTTTGATTTCTCCAACCTGACACCATTCATCTCATAATCATATCGCACTCTCTTTTGGCTCTTACCAAACTCCATCACCTTGCATTTACTCAAGTTAAATTCCATTTGCCATGATTTACTCCAACTATTGATCTTGTTTAAGTCATTTTGTAGCATCATACAGTCATTTACATTTTCAACTTTCCTCATTAATTTTGCATCATCCGCAAACAGGTTTATGTAACTGTCAACTTCATCACTCAAGTCATTAACGTAAATCACAAACATTAATGGTCCCAACACAGATCCCTGTGGGACACCACTGGTTACCTTGAGCCAAGACGAACACTGGTCACGTATTACTGTTCTCATTTCTCTATCATGTAGATAATCCTCCATCCACTCCAGTAGTTTTCCTCCAATTCCTCCGTACTTTTCAATTTTCCATATTAATCTTCGATGCGGTACTTTATCAAAAGCCTTCTTTAAATCCAGGTATACACCGTCCACCCATCCATCCCTTTCTTGAATAACATCAATCACTTTTGAGTAAAAAGATAACAAATTTGTGGAGCATGATCTCCCCTTTCTAAATCCAAACTGGCAATTTGTTAATACTTTATGCCTCTCCAAGTGCTCCATCCATCTCTCCTTAATCACTCTCTCACACATCTTTCCCACAACGCTGGTCAAGGACACTGGTCTATAGTTTAGCGGGTTTTCCTTATTTCCCCCTTTAAATATCGGTGTGATATTTGCCCTTTTCCAGTCCTTAGGCACTCTTCCCTGCGTCAATGATGTTACCACCACACTGAATTTTCCCAGCCAATTGCTCACAGCATTCCTTCAAAATCCATTTTGATACTCTATCTGGTCCCATTGATTTATTGACATCCAGCTCCTTCATCATCTTTAATATTTCCTCATTTGTAACAGAGACATTTTTCATCGAGGTCCCTTTGAAGACTTCCTCTACAGGCTCGAACTCTCTCTCCACAGTGAACACTGATCTAAAGCGTTCATTCATCACCTCCGCCATATCCTGAGCCTCTTCGTAGACTGTTTCTTCCACTTTCAGCTTTGTTATCCCTTCCTTCTGTTTCATCTTCCCATTGATGTGTTTGTAAAACAGCTTGGGTTCATCTATACACTTGTCTATTACATCTCTTTCATATTTTCTTCTCTCCATTCTTATTATCTCGACATATTCGTTCCTAGCTTTAATGTACTCGTCCCATCTGTTTTCAGTTTTCCTCTTCTTCCATCTATTCCAAGCATTTTTCTTGTCATTTCTTGCACTTTTACATTTTGCATTGAACCATTCTTTCCCTTTTCTACCTCCTGGTTTTCCTCTAGGTACAAATTTCTCCACTGCAATATTGTAAATCTTCAAAAATTCATTCCATTTCTCTTGAACATTCTCAGCCTGCTCAAAGTCCTTCCATTCTACCTCAACAAAGAAGTCTTTTAATTTCTTAAAATCAGCTCTCCCATATTTAAATCTCTTCTCCTTATACTCCTCATTTATGATCTCATTTTCATTTCCCATCTCAAAATTTATCAGCACATGGTCACTTTTTCCCAGGGGGCTTTGACATTGCAAGTCCTCAATACTCTCCCTATCCTTGGTGAACACCAAATCAAGCCTAGATGGTATATCACCTCCACTAAATCTGGTATCACAGTCCACCCATTGTGTCAACAAGTTTTCCACCGCCCAATTTAGAAGTCTATTACTCCAAGAGTTTTCTCCTCCACTGGCAGTCATCACCTCCCAGTTCACCTCCTTACAATTAAAATCCCCAGCGATAACCACGTCATTGCTATCCTCCACAATTTTTTTTGAGACCCCTTAACACGTCCACCAACATATCTTCATGCTCCTCTCTTTCCCAAGCATTTGTCTTTGGGGGCACATACACTCCTACATAGTTTACAGTTTTACCATTAGCACTTGTCACAGCCACTTGTAAAATCTCTGACTTATCCTCACTCCTAGTAACCTTTTCCACTCTAACACACTTTTTAGTCAAAATCATTACTCCTCCTCCTCCTTTATTCCTTCTATTCCTTATCCACACATCGTACTTTCCATCACCAACATCAGGAATACCCCATTCACTTCTCCACTTCGTCTCTGTCAATATCACAATATCCGGTTTATTTCTATTCAGTAACTCATTTATTTCCTCTTTTGTTGACAGCAGCCCATTTACATTTGTATAACATACTTTATTTAAATCCTTGTATACCTTTTCTTTATTATTCTCATATCCCTCACTTTCCAGTAAAACTGTTTCTTCTCCTCCTCTGTTCGCTGGTCATTTTTTTGCTTAGCCTCGTTTATCAGTTCTTTTTGCTTCAACCTCTCAGCTTCGTCCAGGTCCCTGTTTATCCATACATTTTTATAGTCCTCGTCACCAGACAACCTCCAAGATCTGCTCAAAACTTCCTCTACTTGTACCTGTGTTGCAAACTTGATCCTTATAGGTCTAACCTTATCATCCTCATATTTACCAATTCTGTGAAACTCTTCCACTTGCTGCATGACTTGGTTTTCTTCACTAGTAACTTTTTTTAGTATTTTAGTTAGCGTGTTCCTTTCTTTTTCTTCTCTTTCCCTTTTGTTTACAACCTTCTCTTCTTTCAGTCCAAAGACAACCACTTGTTTATACTTTTCAACTGTGTTTCTTACTAGTGTGTGTGTGTGTGTGTGTGTGTGTGTGTGTGTGTGTGTGTGTGATGGCTACTATTCACCAGTAAACTAAACCGAGCTGTACAATCTTGTATACCACTACAAAATAGGTGTTCTTTTCAAAACAGTAAACCAAAATGGTGGAACAATGCTATCAGAGTCAGCCTCTTAGCCAAAAACGTGCTTATGTTAAATATAAAATGTCAAACAGTGAAACCGACAACATCAAACATGATAGAACTCAGCGAAATACCAACAAACTTATAAAGCAGAGTAAGAATAATTTAGAAGTTCACATTGCAAATAACAGTAAGAATTTTATAGCTACATAAAAAGAAAAAAGTATTTACATCAATCATTGGTCCATTAATTATGCAAAATGGAAATTACATTGCATATCAAATCTCTACCTGAACAACAGTTGCAGTATAAGTCCTTCTGGTCTGTGTCTACATTTGATATGAGCATAAAATTTAGAGTAAACAATGCGAGCATCTATGAAACTTATATCCTTGTGTCCCTATATCTCAGATTAGAAGTGTAATGGCAGTAATTTCATTCAATATAAATAATATTCCCCATCCAGGATGTACCATCACTAGTGATAGTGTAGTGTAGTATATAAATATATATATATATATATATATATATATATATATATATATATATATATATATATATATATATATATATATACATATATATATATATATATATATATATATATATATATATATATATATATATATATATATATATTAGTATAGTATAGTATAGTATCCTCCTCTATTTTCATTCTTTACTATAAAATGTCCATGGCCATGTTTTCTACAAGGTCATGGTGTTCCCTTCTATCTGTTTTTCCTGCCGGCATGTTGCCGGAGGGAGAGGAGGATGGGGAGAGAGCCTTGTTCTGTTCTATCCTGTTCTCAAACTCTTAGTGCCCTTGTAGTAGTATGTAGTGCAGCAGATACCTTAGTTATAGACCAGTAGGTCTTCTGGTGTTTGTTCTTCTCATGTATTCTTATGGCAGATATTCTAAATAACTTTTTGCATCAAAGGATAATACAGTAAACCACACCGTTCCTCCTCCTCCTCCTCCTCCTCCTCCTCCTCCTCCTCCTCCTCCTCCTCCTCCTCCTCCTCCTCCTCCTCCTCCTCCTCCTCCTCCTAATTGGAAAACGCTTTCAAACTAACAAAGACAAATATTTTTTTTCTTTAATCGCATTGTCAATGTATGGAACGGACTGGCTAAGTAACTAACTAATTACCCTCGAACCTCATTAACTCATCTGCCGTTGAAACTTTTTAAAAAATCACCTTCATAATTACTTCATATCCAATTCCCAGCTGGCACTGTTTTCTTCAGGTTAATTAATCATCTATGTTGTAGTTAGAAAAATTAAACAGCCAAGTAGGGACCAGTAGGTGTGTTGGTGTTTGTATTGCTATGTAATGATGATGTGTGTGTGTGTGTGTGTGTGTGTGTACAGTGTTCCTGGTGTATGTGGCGGTGGTGGTTGGTGTGTGTGTGTGTAATAATGATAGTATGTGTGTGTGTACAGTGTTCCTGGTGTATGTGGTGGTGGTGGTTGATGTACATGTGTGTGTAATAATGATGGTGTGTGTGTGTACAGTGTTCCTGGTGTACGTGGCGGTGGTGGTGGGCGCGGCGCTGCTCCTCATCCTACACTTTGGGCCGCGTCAAGGCTCTCGGAACGTTACCATCTACATAGCCATCTGTTCCCTTATTGGGGGGTTCTCAGTGCTGGGCTGCAAGGCGATTGGTCTGGCTGTCAAGGTGAGCACACACACACACACACACACACACACACACACACACACAGACACAGACACACACACACACACACACACACACACACACACACACACACACACACACACACAGACACACATGCACACACACACACACACACACACACACACACACACACACAGACACAGACACACACACACACACACACACACACACACACACACACACACACACACACACACACACACACACACACAGACACACATGCACACACACACACACACAACTGATCATTGTTGTAATTTTTCTCATCATATCTTTATCTGGGAAGTGAAAAGCCATCCGTATATTCCTTAGCATCCTGAAAGTGTCACCAAATATTTGATCTATAAGTTGTTCTGTATTACCACTCCCAAATCTTTCTCTTCTTTTGCTATTGATATAATATTTTGTCGTGTGTGTGTGTGTGTGTGTGTACAAGTCTACTTTAATTCAATGTTAGTTTTAGTCATCTGTATCAATTGAGTTCAAGTATTTTGTTATGTTACCATATTAACTTATATATTCAGTATATTAAAGGTTTTTCTTTATCAATGCAATTAAGTTTACTTTGATGTTATTAAGTTGTCTATTTATTTGTTGTTGTTTTTTCACACCAAGTTTTTACAAATTTTTAAGTTTATGCTTTTTCAATATTAACGTAGTTAGATATTGAATGTTTTATGTGTTCTTTTTCTGTTTATTGTATGGACCATAATTGTTTTTGATTAACCAATGTTTAAATATATTTTGTATTTACTTATGATTACTTGAAATTAAGTGTAACTAACTGAAATTGTGGTCAATAAACACTTACTTACTTACTGTGTGTGTGTGTGTGTGTGTGTGTGTGTGTGTGTGTGTGTGTTTGCAGGAGACCATCAGCGGCACCAATGAGTTCAACAACTGGATCACGTGGCTGGCTGTGTTAACCTTGGTGGTGTGTGTCAGCACACAGATGAACTACTTAAACAAGGTGTGTACGTGTGTGTGTGTGTTTACCTAGTTGTAACATACATTAAAAGAGTTATGCTCATACTATCTTGTCTCAGTGTGTGTGTGTGTGTGTGTGTGTGTGTGTGTGTGTGTTTACCTAGTTGTAACATACATTAAAAGAGTTATGTTCATACTGTCCCGTCTCCATATCTCTACGTATCTAACTTTGCCTTGAATTCATGAACTGTTCTTGCATGCACTATTTATTCCTTTTTCCAAACCATTCCACGCCTCTATGCATTGTTGTGGGAAGCTGAACTTATTCATATCTCTTCTGTAGATGTCCTTTTTCAGTTTCTTTCCATGTCCTCTTGTGTCTCTGGAGTCCCAAATTAGTAAATTTTCTTTATCTAGTTTTTCTAATCCTTTCATCACTCTGTACACTGCTATTAGATCTCCTCTTTCCCTCCTCTGCTCCAATGTTGTAAGACCCAGTACCTGCAGCCTCTCTTTGTATGACAATTCTCTTAAATTTGTATTTACCTAGTTGTAGTATACAGGGCCTGAGCTACACTCGTGTGGTCCTGACTCCGTATCTATAGTTGTCTAGTTTTTCCTTCAGTTGATGTATATTCTTTGCCATTATCACTTCTTCCTTCAGTCCATTCCAAGTATCTATATTTGTCTAGTTTTTCCTTCAATTGATGTACATTCTTTGCCATTATCACTTCTTCCTTCATTCCATTCCAAGTATCTATACTTCTTTGGGGAAAACTGTACTTTTTTGTATCATTCAAACAAATTCCTTTTTGCAATTTTTTCTTGTGTCCCCTTAAATTTTTAGCCTCTCCTTTTCTTGTCAATATTAGGTTTTTTCTATCTGTTTCCTCCAGGTTGTTCATCAATTTATATATTGTGATTAAGTCACCTCTTTCTCTTCTTTCTTTCAGTGTTGTTAAGTGCATTTCTTTTAATCTTTCCTCATATGTTAGGTCTTCCAATTCTGGCACCATCTTAGTTGCAATTCTCTGTATTCTTTCTAATTTCAACACATGCTTTTTCTTGTGCGGGGACCATATTACTTCTGCATATTCCAGTTTTGGTCTGATCATTGTAGTTATAATTTTTCTCATCATATCTTTATTTAGGAAATGAAAAGCCATTCGTATATTCCTTAGCATCCTGAAAGTGTCACCAAATATTCTATTTATGTTTCTCTGGTGATAAGTTGTCCTGTATTACCACTCCCAAATGTTTCTCTTCTTTTGCTATTGATATAATATTTTCCCCTAACTTATACGTCCATGAGGGTCTCATTACAGTTTTTCCTATTTCCAATACATGGCATTTTTTTTTTACATTAAATTTAATTTCCCATGTCTTGCTCCATTCATATATCTTGTTTATATCATTCTCTAGCTCCTCACAAGCCTTGTGGTTTCTTATCTTTCTTAGTAAGTGTGTGTGTGTGTATTTACTTAGTTGTAGTATACAGGGCCTGAGCTATATTTGTGTGGTTCTGTCTCCGTATCTATATTTGTCCAGTTTTTCCTTCAATTGATGTAATTTTTTGCCATTATCACCTCTTCCTTCAGTCCATTCCAAGTATCTATACTTTTTGGGGGAAAATTGTACTGTGTATTCACTGTACAGTCTGCTGCTGGTCTCTCTCGAGACAGCCGGCCGTCCCCCTATGGAAAGAGCTCAGAGCTCATACTGACCAATCTTCGGGTTGGACCGAGACCACTCACACACAACACACCGGGACAACGAGGTCACAACTCCTCGACTTACATCCCGTACCTACTCACTGCTAGGTGAACAGGGGCTACACGTGAAAGGAGACACACCCAAATAATCTCCGTCCGCCCAGCGTGTGTGTGTGTGTGTGTTTTAGGACCCACTTGGACTTGGACTTAAGTTCAGTCGCCTGTACCCAACCCTGGTGTGAACATTCACCATCTCTTCACTATCCTCCCTTTGCTTTCCCTTGTTTTTTTCCTTCTTTGCAATGGTGCAACATGCCTCTTTTTCCTCCTTGGATGTGGCATCCTCAAGATAACTGAGGAGCACCAGACAAGGTAGCAGCTGGACGTACATCCTCTCTTGACAAGACACTCAGTCTCACTGAGGCTGAGTCTGCATGTCAAGTTACTGAAGTAGGGTTGGAGCCAAGTGTAGTGACACAGCTGAACGTTACTCACTATTTGTTAGTCAAAGTTCATGTTATGTAACACACTTGGAGTGAGTAAACATTGTGTGTACTTTGTGTTAGTCAAACTTTGATGCATCAAGTGTGGAGGATATCTTGAAAGTTCAAAACTCACACATTTAACTTGATAATGATGTTTAACTTTTGAAATGATGATACGCTTTTGTCTTACCATTAACCACAGATTCAAACTAAATGTTGAGAATCATTTGAGTGTTTCCAGTCAGAGGCTTCCGTTAAGTACCTGTGACCTGCTCCTCTCTTCCTCCTTCCTCCTTGTCATGGACATCTTACATAATTATTTTCTTCTCCAAACATTTTTTACCTCCCTCCCTCCCTGGCCCATTCACCTCCTTTCCTCTCTACACCATCCAACACCTTGTACACTTGCACCTGTCCTTGTCCTTGTTCTTGTGTGGTGGAGTGTGTCGTCACTTCATGAAGCTGGGAACCGTTACACACCTCTTACCTTCCTTCCTTCCTTCACCAGGCGCTGGACATCTTCAACACGTCTCTGGTCACCCCCGTGTACTACGTGTTCTTCACCGCTTGTGTCATCCTGTCATCAGCCATGTTGTTCAAGGAGTGGGAGGCGCTGCTGCCCACGGACATCCTGGGTGTGCTGGCTGGCTTCCTGGTGGTGGTGATTGGCATCTTCATCCTTCATGCATTCAAGTGAGGCTCTGTAAACACACTTAACCTAACCTAACCTAACCTTCATGCATTCAAGTGAGGCTCGGTAAACACACTTAACCTAACCTAACCATGCATTCAAGTGAGGCTCCCGAGAAACACACTTGTCTGTCTGTCGGGTTTTTACTGTGTTTTAGTTCTGGTTATATTTTTTTTTTATTGTATTTTCATTTGAATTATATCATTGATTATATTTTCAATACATTTTCATTTGATTGTATTTTTGTTTATATTATTGATTATATTGTTGATTGTTTTTATTACATTTTCATTTGAGTTTCTTAACTTAACTTAACATGACACAACACAACCAGTGTTGCTTTGAGCCGGTCCTCACTGTAACATTTATTAGTCATTAGTTACCATCAACATTTCCGTGAGTAAGTGAGTGCATGAGCGAGCGAGCAAGTAAGTAAATGAGTAAATGGTTGGTGCTTCCCCAGGGACATGGACGTGACCTGGACGGGTATGTCAGCGCTGCTCCAGGCTGGGGGGGGCGAGGGTCGGCGCGGCGGCAACACAGAGCTGGTGGAGCAGGTGGACGGCACTTCCAACCACCTCACTTCCCTGCTGGAGGAAGACGAGGAGGAGGAGGGACTCATCACATCGGAACCACTCTCTTACGGATCAAACAAACGAACATACTGACCACTGTTTGTGTTTCGACCGAGTGAGCTGTGTTTGTTGGTACTGATGTGTGTTTGTACTGAGCTGTGTTTGTAAGGTAAAGAAGCGTGTGTGTATGTGTGTGTGTGTGTAAGGTAAAGGAAGGAAGGAAGAGATAGGAGAGACAAGTATTCTAGCCAACCAGCATTAGACAGTTAGAACGTAAGGAAGGAAAGAAGGAAGGAAGGTAGGAAGAAGGGAAGGAAGGAAGGAGGACAAACTTATCAAAACAGAGAGAGAGAGAGAGAGAGAGATATATTACACGTTTGAGAAAGAAAGGAAGGAATGTTTGAATGAGAACAAAACATGACAATAGTGAGTCTAAAAGGTTACTACAAAGTGTGTCTCATCAGTGTTTGTTTGGCTGTGAGAAATAACTTGAAGATGATGATGATTTGTAATGAGGGAAGAAAACCATGACAGTGAGTGTGAGTTAGTGTGAGAGGGAAGGTAGTACATTGAGAAAATATTAATGTGGCAATAAAAATAATGATGGGTAATATCAGGATTTTTTATTATTATTTATTTTGTATTTTTTTTATTTAGTGTGTGTATGTGTGTGTGTGTGTGTGTGTGTGTGTGTGCATGTGTATGTGTGTGTTGTAGAATCTCGGTGATGACTTATATTGTGATAGGTTTGTGTGTTATAGTGTGTGTGTGTGTGTGTGTGTGTGTGTTTGTTTGTTTGTTTGTTTGTTATCATTTGATCTCCTTCCTTCCTTGCATAACTATTATTATCTTCCTTATGTGTGTTAATCTTTTTTTTTTCCTGTGTGTGTGTGTATGTGTGTGTGTGTGTGTGTGTGTATTTACTGAACACAATCACGGCCAAGGTCACCACGTAATGTTATGGTGCTTGAAGGTACTTAATTAACCTGTATTAGTTACTTAATGAAGGGTGAGGGAGGCTGCAGTGTGTGTGTGTGGGGGGGGGGTCAGTATGATGAGATTTGGTGATTTCATTTATAACATTTGTGTCCACTCTTCTGTTAATATGTGCGTATGTACATATCATAGAATAGCATACATTACATACATACATTCCATAACATACATACATACATACATGGAAGAACATATACTTAGTGGTTTAGTTTACTTTAAATATTTCTTGGAAAATTGGCATATTAATCTACCAAAGAAAATATAGATTAAGAGTATTATGACTGGCTGGTGAATGTGGTGCTATGTGGTATTATGTGTGTAAGGGAACAAAGAACATAAGGAACATAACATAAGAACATCAAAACATAAGGAGTTGACGCATGATTTCAACCTGAATTCTAACCTCTATTTTTGGATCTGTAGTTGATGTGAACGAATGTCTTTTTTTTCCTTGTGGTGATGATGTGATGATGTTATGTGATGAAGAAAGAGTCACGCAAAGTGTACTTGTGTCTCTCTTGCTGACAACACAACTTGAGTAATTTTCAATATTTCTTAACCTAACCTAACCTAACTTTGTGTTGAAGATTTGTACCAAGTGTTGAGGCAGACAAGGAAGAATGTTATCAGTTGAACAGTGTGTGTGGTGTGTGTGTGTGTGTGTGTGTGTGTGTGTGCATTGTACTATAGAGTCACTAATACAAATAACATTATACACTTGACTGTAGTATTATATTATATAGTATTATGCAATTATTCTACTTAATACTAATTTCTTATGTACATTAATGTGTTTGGTCAATTACTAACCCTTTTTTGGAGTGTATTGGAGTATAACTTTGAGTGTATTGGAGTATAACTTTGAGTGCATTGGAGTATAACTTGAGTGTTGATGTGATGTTGTTAGTGTGTGGTGATAAGTGTGTCTGGAAGTATATGATATTACAATCAATTGGAACTTGGACACATTTTATTTTCAGTCATTTTATTTTTATCTATTTATTTATTCATCTATTTCTCTTGGAGTGATTGATAGTTTGATAATAATAACAACAATAATAATAATAATAATAATAATCATAGCTTTGATAAAGACTTATACTAAACATTTAATACGTGAATGTGGCTTCTAAGGACAGTCATGGTGGCTATTTTATATACGTGAAGGCTCACTGTGTGTGTGTGTGTGTGTGTGTGTGTGTGTGTGTTAAGGACTGAAGGTACACACTCCTGAGAGAGGGTTGGTTGCCCTGGCTCGTGTTATGTAATACAGACTTGTGCATTCAGACTTGCATTGCTCTACTCCACAAAATGTATCAATTGTCTGCTGTACTTGTCATTTCCATAAAGTGTCTTATTCATACTTTGCACTTTGACTTAACCTCCACAAGGGTGAAGGTGTACTTGGAAAGTGTATGTGGAGGTGTACATTTATCATTCCACTCATCCAACCTTAGCACCAATGCCTCGTACCCTCCACATGTTATCTCAATCCCTCTTATACTTACTCACTGTCACCCTCCACCCACCTCATGCATGCTGCCATTCACCATCACTCATGTTCACTCTCTTAACAAACTCATTCTCACTCATTGTCATTCTGTGTCCACGTTTATGATGCTTGTGTCAGACTATGGAGGGTAATACTATTCTTATCCCCCCTTTGCTTTCATACTTACATTCCTGCCTTTCATAACCTTTACAGATTCCTATGACTGTGTCTTCCTCTCACTGCTCTTTCCTCTCCCTCACCTCTTCCATTCTTGCCCCCAACGCTTACACAAAGTTGTTGTTGTTTTCTCTCTCTCTCTCTCTCTCTCTCTCTCTCTCTCTCTCTCGCTCTCTCGCTCTCTCGCTCGCTCTCTCTCTCTCTCTCTCTCTCTCTCTCTCTCTCTCTCTCTCTCTCTCTCTCTCTCTCTCTCTCTCTCTCTCTCTCTCTCTCTCTCCTCTCTCTCTCTCTCTCTCTCTCTCTCTCTCCTCTCTCTCTCTCTCTCTCCTCTCTCTCTCTCTCTCTCTCTCTCTCTCTCTCTCTCTCTCTCTCTCTCTCTCTCTCTCTCTCTCTCTCTCTCTCTCTCCTCTCTCTCTCTCTCTCTCTCCTCTCTCTCTCTCTCTCTCTCTCTCTCTCTCTCTCTCTCTCTCTCTCTCTCTCTCTCTCTCTCTCTCTCTCTCTCCTCTCTCTCTCTCTCTCTCTCTCTCTCTCTCTCTCTCCTCTCTCTCTCTCTCTCTCTCTCTCTCTCTCTCTCTCTCTCTCTCTCTCTCTCTCTCTCTCTCTCTCTCTCTCTCTCTCTCTCTCCTCTCTCTCTCTCTCTCTCTCTCTCTCTCTCTCTCTCTCTCTCTCTCTCTCTCTCTCTCTCTCTCTCTCTCTCTCTCTCTCTCTCTCTCTCCTCTCTCTCTCTCTCTCTCTCTCTCTCTCTCTCTCTCTCTCTCTCTCTCTCTCTCTCTCTCTCTCTCTCTCTCTCTCTCTCTCTCTCTCTCCTCTCTCTCTCTCTCTCTCTCTCTCTCTCTCTCTCTCTCTCTCTCTCTCTCTCTCTCTCTCTCTCTCTCTCTCCTCTCTCTCTCTCTCTCTCTCTCTCTCTCTCTCTCTCTCTCTCTCTCTCTCTCTCTCTCTCTCTCTCTCTCTCTCTCTCTCTCTCTCTCTCTCTCTCTCTCTCTCTCTCTCTCTCTCTCTCTCTCTCTCTCTCTCTCTCTCTCTCTCTCTCTCGGTGTCAACAAATAAGTAGATAATTATTGAAAATATATTTCTGGATTTGAAAGTCTGTCTCTTAAATCCATATGAATATATTTTCACTAAATATCTACTTATTTGTTGAGAGAGAGAGAGAGAGAGAGAGAGAGAGAGAGAGAGAGAGAGAGAGTAGTAGTAGAGTGGTATCTGTCAAAATGTGAGGTAAGCTTGCCACGTGTACATTGTTTGTCAAGGTAAGATGAAGGTGAAGGCAGCTGTGACCCCCAAAGCACAAAGGTGATTGACGCGGTGAAAGATTGCCTGGACAAAATGTGGTATGCGAGATCTAGAAACAAGGACTTATATTTAGTTAATGCACTTTGTTTCCAAACAATGTTTCCTGGTGTGGACAGGCCTTTAATGGTATGATGGAAGCCTGGGTGGTGATCTTCTCTTCCGAGCTAGCTAAGGGCACAGTGTATGGGTGTTAATGCAAGGAACTACAGATGGTCAGAGTCCCGCAGCAAAGTGTGTCAGATGTGTGACATGGGAGAGGATGAGACGGTAGAGCATGTGGTACTGGAATGTGAAAAGTATGACCGTGACAGAATGGAAATGATGCGTGTGATTCTAACAGAAATGGGACGTGAAATGAATGAAGTGATTGAAAGAACTGGAAGAGAATGGATGGTGTTGTTGCTGGGACTGTGTGTGGAGACGAGTACAAGGATGATTGACGTGAAATGAATGAAGTGATTGAAAGAACTGGAAGGGAATGGATGGTGTTGTTGCTGGGACTGTGTGGGGGAGACGAGTACAAGTTTGAATGACGCGGTGAAAGATTGCCTGGAGAAAATGTGATATGCGATATCTATATAAGAAAAAAAATTTTAACGTGTAATTAGAGTATGCATTTTTTGTGGGTGTGCTTTCCATTTTTTTCCCCTCACAGGAACTGCCGATACAAAGGCCTGACTTGAGGGAAATTTCAAATTATCTGTGACATCAGATGAAGATCGCCAGTCGCCACATATTATGACGTGGCGATGCGTGGCAACACGTAACATTACCTAACCGTCGATCCTCCCATTACAACCGTGCACCACGGTGGAGTAGAGACATGTTGACTCTCTCTTCTGTGTGTGTGTTCTGCCGGTGTTCAAGTGAAGGTATTAGTGCAGTATTATGTGTGGCCGCAGCGACACCACACGGAAAGAGAAGAGGAAGGAAGGAAGGTAAGTGCGAAGGAGAGGGAGAGGGAGAGGAAGGGAAGTGAAATCTGTGATCCGCCGGTAAGTTATTGTCTCAACTGCCAAAGTTACCCTACGTCTCATATATATATATATATATATATATATATATATATATATATATATATATAGTATATATATATATATATATATATGTATATATATATATATATATATATATATATATATATATATATATAGGTATATATATATATATATATATAGATATATATATATATATATATATATATATATATAGGTATATATATATATATATATATATATATATATATAGGTATATATATATATATATAGATATATATATATATATATATATATATATAGGTATATATATATATATATATATATATATATAGGTATATATATATATATATATATATAGGTATATATATATATATATATATATATATATATATATATAGGTATATATATATATATATATATATATATATATATAGGTATATATATATATATATATATATATATATATATATATATATATATATATATATATATATAGTATATATATATATATATATATATATATATATATATATATATATAGGTATATATATATATATATATATATATATATATATATATATAGGTATATATATATATATATATATATATAGGTATATATATATATATATATATAGTATATATATATATAGTATATATATATATATATATATATAGGTATATATATATATATATATATATATATATATATATATATATATATAATATATATATATATATATATATATATATATATATATATATATATACCTATATATATATATATACCTGACTTAGGTTTTAGGGCATTCAAGAACTGTGCACCTAGATTGTATAATAAACTACCGAGGTCTGTGAAAACAAGTGATACTGTCGATGTATTCAAGAAGAGGCTAAAGACATTCCTATTCTGTGATTGCTATGATCTCCAGGATTTAACGATTAATGTAGATTATGCTCTATAACTGTGTTCTGTGCATAACAGTATTATTATTAATTTAGGGTTTCATTTGTAAGATTACACAGAATGGATGTTTATGTGCATTATGTATTAGTATGTGTAAGGTTATTGTGATAGTACATTTAGATGTACATATTATATATTTTGTAGATTTATGTGCAATGCAAATTATTCTAGTAA
>JAPQNM010001392.1:20000-25487 GCA_029783475.1 Metacarcinus magister | reverse complement strand
CGCGCGCCTCCTTCTCTTTCCAACAACCAGCCACGTCTCCCCAAACACACCCCACCACGACTGCGTATCGCTGAAAACACCGATACGTAGGTCACCTTATCTTGACACATGTCAACTCTCACACTCCTCTACATCCCCAGGGAGGCCTGAGTGACCCACCGCTCCCTGCCTCCACACAACTACACTACACAATAACTACACCGCTACAACACTATTTACATGCTAAATGCGTCGCCGCAACAATATTATAATTCCTGCAAGTCTTAATTATGCCCATATAATGAATGGCAAAGACACTTTATACCTTCTAGCCAATATAAAATTTCAGCAGCAAAAACGAACGCAAACAGTGTGCATTTGTAGAGCCGCACACCCAGCTTCATATTTTCAACAGTCTGCCCTCCCACTCCACCGTACGCGCTATGCTACATAATGATCCAATTGATTATTGGGTGTGCAGTGCTTCTACAGAACACCTATAGTGCAAAATATTATAACAGGGCTAAAAACAATAAGAAAACTATCGTTTCCCACTTACTGCTAAATTTATTTATAACTATTGTGATGTATTTCTCTATTCCAAGGTTTATTATTTTTTTTTGTTTCAATATTTTCTGGTTGATTATTTAATGTACGAGTGTTCTACATTGTTATAACAAGTATGTCGTTCATGTATGAGGTTCACAAGTTCTCGCCAGAGGTCTCGCTAGGCACGGCGTCACCAAGGATACCCCGCGAGAAAAGACGAAAAAGGACGAGAAAGACGGAGACCAGACGACGAGCCCGCCATTGTGGATCCTTGCTTCCCTCCATCATCCCTGTTCCCTCTCCTAGCACTGTATTTGAGTATTTTGAAGTGTTATCTTTACTATTTTGTTTACACCATGTGTTTGTGAAGGTTAGAGTGTTCCAATACGAGAGCTCGGCTTCTCACTCTCGGTGTAACATATATATAGTGTGTGGTGGTGTTCTGCTGGCAGCTTCATAGCCTGAACCGCAGACACGAGTGTATTATCCCCTTGTGTTCCCCCCCCCGAGTTTACCATTTATTGACCACATCTTGACTCCTTTCCCCCTGATAAACAAAGAGTGTGTAATTCCCCTATTTCCCGGGCATAACCCTTGGCTAAGGCTTGTGAACACATGACACGTGTTCCTGGCACTCCTACATCCCCTCTAAATATTCTCCAAGAACCTGTAAGGAGTCTCAGCTGATTTGGAAGTTTTTTTTTCTTTGATATTTATAATGTGAATATGTTCCTTGTGGTTTTGTGGGCTTATTCAATTTAATACCCCACTATTTCTGGTGTAATTGTTGGTTTTACACCTGTTCTATATTTTTGTGGTGCTGACTTATTGGTGATTAATTTTTCTAATGGATTGTTATGATGTGATACTGGTGAGGAATGAAGTTGCATTATTTTCTACTCTCCATCCTGAATCTGTGTTTTCTTTTATTCACTGAGTGTTTTCAAGGTCATTAGTTATACACTTGTGTGACTTGTAATGTCCCTTAATTTGGTTTAATATATTTTATTCTTATGAAAGTGAGTTTAACTCCTTACCCTCACAACTTTCCCTTTCAATTTCATGTTATACTTGGGTTAATTTGAGTGATACCAGGTCTGATGCAAAAGTGAAACTTCCCCTTTTGGACCTGAGCGTAACAGAAATATTTGGCGACCTCGCCAGGATGGATTGTGCTGATTTATGCTAACTAATGATTTTCTCCCTAGTGTTTAACATACAGGAAGTGTGCAGCACCATAGTGTTCTTGGTTAACCATATCTTTGTGCCATTGTCTTTAGGTGTTGCTACAGTATACTGTGTGTTTATTTACCTGTACAATATCTTGAACTGCTGCTGAGTTAAGTTCCTCTTTGCCATGTCTCGTGACAACCCCCTTTGATATTATTAATCAGGAAGATGTTGCTACCTTTCTTCCAAACCCTCCCCAGGGAACCTTGATAATTTGACCAAGCATGAGCTCCAGTTAATTGCCTAGTATTTAGGAATGGAAATTCCCTCTGAGTGGAATAAACACCCCATTCTTAATGCTCTTAAAACTCACATGTTTAGGATATCTGACCCCTATGAGGACCCTTCTCATGTTGAGAGAGAATGTGAAGACGGAGGGCATGTTGATGACCCCTCCTCAAGGAGAACTGAAACTCCCAGCTCAGGTTCCTATTCAAATGTCACTTCCAACCTTAAGCCCAGCAGATTATCTTAAGTTGAGGGAGTTAGAACTTAAAGCTGAACAGGAGCGGCATGTTAGGGAAATGCAGCTCGAACATGAGAAACTCAAAATCAGTCTAGAACAGCAACAACTAGAGAATCGTCAACGTGAGTCTGATAGAGAATTACAGTCTAGAACTTTGGACTTAAGAGCTCAGAATAATTCTGAGGCTCAATCTAGTATTTGCAGAAACTTTTCTGACAGACTTAAAGTAATTCCCCCTTTCAATGAGTCTGATGTTTTAGAATTTTTTTAATTCATTTGAGAAGACTGCTTTGGGATTTAAGTGGCCTCAAAATGAATGGTCAATTGTTGCTCAAACTGCTTTCAAAGGAAAAGCACGTAAACTTTATGACAGTCTTTCATTCAGTCAGTGTAGTGATTATGACCTACTAAAGTCAGAAATCCTGAAAACTTACACCTTAACTCCAGAGGCTTACCGACAGCAATTCAGGAAATTTCAGAAAAAATCAGAGGAGTCTCACATGGATTTTGCTGCTCGGTTGGAACACTCTTTCCTAATGTGGCTTAGGGCCACTGGTGTATTAGGTAATGATGACAGTGTCGATGGGACCAAATTGTACAACCTTATGTTGGTTGAGCAATTTTTAATGAGGATTCCCAAAGACACAGAATTTTATTTGAGGGACAAGGAGATGGACGGAGGTAAGTTGAAAGTAGCTGCCTCTAAGGCTGATCATTTTACTGTAAATAGAAGGGCCACTTTTTTTTTTTTTTTTTTTTTTTTATATATTTTTTTTATATTAAAAGGGTAATGGCTAAGGGAAAACAGAAATAAGTAAAAAAAAAATCCCGCTTGTCGCCAGACCCTGTAAAGAGGACAGTAGGAGAATAGAAGCAAGGGGTGGAGATCCAGTTAACATTAGAGGTGTCTTGAGACTCCTCTTTTGAAAGAGTTTAAGTCATAGGCAGGTGGAAAAACAGACAAAGGAAGAGAGTTCCAGAGTTTACCAGTGTAAGGGATGAAAGAGTGAAGATACTGGTTAACTCTTGCATTAGGAAGATGGACAGAATAAGGATGAGAAGAAATAGAAAGTCTTGTGCAGCGAGGCCGCGGGAGGGGGGGAGGCATGCATTTAGCAAGTTCAGAAGAGCAGTCAGCATGAAAATAGCGGTAAAAGATAGATAAAGATGCAACATTGCGGCGGTGACTTAAAGAATCAAGAAAGTCAGTTAGAGGAGGAGAGTTGATGAGGCGAAAAGCTTTAGACTCCACCCTGTTTAATAAAGCTGTATGAGTTGAGCCCCCCCAGACATGTGAGCCATACTCCATACATGGGCGGATAAGGCCCCTGTACAGAGCAAGCAGCTGAGAGGGAGAGAAAAATGGACGCAGACGCCATAGGACACCTAACTTCTTGGAAGCTGATTTAGCAAGAGTAGAGATATGAAATTGCCAGTTTAGATTTTTAGCAAAGGATAGACCGAGTGTGTTTAATGTGGAGGAGAGGGGAAGTTGAGTGTCATTGAAGAAGAGGGGATAGTTATCTGGAAGGTTATGTCGAGTAGATAGTTGTAGAAATTGAGTTTTTGAGGCATTGAACAAAACTAAGTTTGCTCTGCCCCAATCAGAAACAAGTGAAAGATCAGAAGTTAAGCGTCCTATAGCATATGGTTGTGGTGGTGACTCATCTGACTCTCGTTCCCCACCTAACCGTCTACCACCCTTTAATCCATCTTACTTTCAGTCCCGTGTTCAGTCACAATCCTCTCCTAGACCCAACCACCCTAAATCTGGCCTTCAAGCCCTCCATAAAACTAATGTTCCTAGTTTCTCTGCTCCCAAGAATAACCCAATTCCTCCTTTGCTTCCCAGACATTCCCAACCTTCTACCTATTATCCCAGAAGTTCTTTCCCCTATTTCTGTAATTATTGTAAGAAACCAGGTCATACTGAGGATAGGTGCTGGGTTAAGTCTGGTAAAAATGCTGATAAGAAAAGTAATGTGTTTAATTTCACAGAAGTGAAGGTGCCTGCTGCAGGAGCAGAGAACAATGTAACAGGTCCTCGGACCCCACGTGATTCTCAACTAAGTAGTGGGAAGGCGTTGGGTGCTGAGAAATCTGCAGGTGGTAATGTAGTTTTGTCTAGTATTTCATCTTCTGCCATGGACTCTTGTTCCCCTTTCATTTTCCCCGGTAAAGTTACTTTGAATGGCAGTGTTTATGATGTTACCATACTCCGGGACACAGCAGCGACTGGAACCCTGCTAGTGAATCCAACTGGAGAACCCTTGGATAGTAAAGAGAGTGTACTTATTAGAGGAGTAGCAGGATTTGATACCTACCCTAGGGTCAAAGTCAATATTTCTTGTGATTTGCTTGATGCTACTACAGATGTTGGTATAATTGAGAGTTTGCCTGCACCAGGTGTGACTCTTTTGCTTGGAAATGATGTGGCTGGAGCAAAGGTTTTCCCTAACCCTATCTTGTGTAGAGTGCCTGTAACCATCCCCGTCACTGTTAATTTTGAGAAACAACTCCCAGAGGTATTCAATGTATGTGCCGTTACGCGCTCAATGAGTAGAGCAACTGAGTCTCTCCCAGATGTGAATGTGGAGGAGGAGGAGGAAGAAGAAGTGAATGCAGAGAGTGCTGGAGATGATGTTGGTCGTGATTATGTGTTACCCTGTGTAGAGGATAATTCCCTTGCTGATTTCTTTAATTTAGAAGTACCCCCTCCACTTGTAAATGTGACGGTGGAACAACTTCGTGTGTTTCAGCAAACTGATCCTAAAATATGTTCTTTGAGGCGAGTTGCTGTGCAAGAGAGTGAGTGTGATCAAGAGAAGGGAGAATGTTTTTACTTGAAAAATGACGTGTTGTGGAGACGGTGGAGACCCCCTCATGTGGGAGTTGACGAAGGTATGTGGGATGTTCATCAAATCGTTATTCCGCAGCGATGTAGACAGCAGTTACTCGAGATGGCACATGGGATCCCCCTTGCTGGCCATCTGGGTGTACGGAAAACTCTGCAAAGTCTTCGCTCGCATTTCTACTGGCCTTGCATGACCGCGGATGTGGCACATTACGTCCGGGCATATCATTCGTGTCAGGTTACTGGGAAACCTAATCAAGCCATCCCTGTGAGTCCATTGTTACCTATTCCTACATTACAGCCTCCCTTTGGACGAATTATTATAGACATTGTTGGACCACTGCCAAAGACCACAGCTGGTCACAGTTACCTACTCACTATTATGGATGCTGCAACCAGGTACCCCCAG
>JAPQNM010001392.1:0-15000 GCA_029783475.1 Metacarcinus magister | reverse complement strand
AGCTTGGGTAAGACTGCAGCATCAACGGCCCCCCTGCCCCCCCATATGCAGTGCAGCCCCCTCCCTACCCCCCCTTTCTGTGTTGGGGGGAAAGGGGGGGCAGATGACACACTTACAGGTGTTATGTTGGCTGGCTGTGATGCTGGTAAACGGAACCATCCGAGTGTAGAGAGAAGACTCCCCAAAATAGTTAGTAGCTATAGGGGGTGTGTGTGTGTGTGTGTGTGAAGAAAATTTGTACTTCAATAAAACCACATTGATGAAAAAAAATCTTTATTTCGCTCCCGTCCGGTCGGTCCTTTTTGTACGTACAGCAAAATCTAACTGGTTTCATACTGTTCTATCTTACTCTTCTTGATCTATGATTTATTTTATTGAGCCCATACGTTCTCTATTTGATGAGCGGCCACCCCACCACACCACCAGGGAGGTTATACTGTGTGTGTACCAGCCATTATTTGAGCCTCCTGTCCTTCCATGCATGATGAAACACTTGCATGTTCACCTTAATGGAGGCAAAGTAAGGGAAATTAGGAAGCCGAACAGTGTAGCATGTGGTCCCTTTTAGCTTTCTTCAAGACGGCCAAAATCTCCCACCAGCCAGTGTTCCCAGTCACAAATCAGGCTCTAGACACTCCAATAAGAGCAGCAAAGAGTGTCTGAGCTCAAACTATATAGGGTTTAAGGACACTAGGTACTCTTATGCAGAGGTCTAGAGCCTTGATTCTGAGGCTGAACACTGACTGGTGGCTGATCTTGACCCTCTCCAACAAGGCAAACAGGGACCCCACGCTACACACTGTGTGTGTGTGTGTGTTTCTTTTACCATCACGTTTGCCTTCATTAAGATAACACAAGCCTTTTCAGTACCATTCCTTCATCATGCATTAAAAACATGAAGTTCAAATAATGGCAGGTACAGGCAGACACTCAGACAGCATGACCACCTCCTTGGGTATGCGGCGGCCACTGATCTGAAACTGAACATAATCTTTAATAATCAACCCGGGTGGGCGTGGAGAGAGAGAGAGAGAGAGAGAGAGAGAGAGAGAGAGAGAGAGACGACAGAGACAGAGACCAGAGACACAGAGACACAGAGAGACAGAGAGAGACAGAGAGAGAGAGAGACCACCAGCACACACCAGACCAGTACGAAACCTTTATCTAGTCACTGTATGGTAGTGTTGGTTGATGGTGTGTGTTGATAAGTTATAAACAGAAAACAAAGATTGGTTCCAGCAGTAATTCCCTATAAAAGATTTTCTCATGGACTGAACTAATTTATTAATGACTTTAGATTCCTCCACTAAGAGTCACAAGACCAATTATTAAACTCTTTTTCTTCACCCTCAGAGTCAGAAGTACTAATGTTACATCGAGTATTTAATTAACTGGACACAAATTAACAAACAAAAAAGCATTTTAAATACCTTCACATTTAGTTAACACATGTATCCAAAAACAAACTAAACCACTATAGCACCACGGTAATAATTAATAATCTTCAAGAAATTATAAATGACCGCAAAACTATGTACTTGAAAGGTACTTAAGTGTAAACTGACTCAAGGCAAAACTACGAGTATAAAAATGAATTACTCAAGTCCATGAAAAAAAATAAATAAATAAAAAGTGTAATGCCTATAAAAAACGACATGTATAAAAATTCGTTACTCAAATCCATGAAAAAAAGAAAGAAAAAAAGTATGAACTATAAAACGAAACATAAACTTGTCTTGCAATACACCTTCACAAAACACCTTACCAACAGTACAATAGAAGGCAATACAAAACAAAGCAACAAGCCCCACACAGCCTCCACCACCACCTGTAGACTCGTTAGAGGGTCACCTGTGCCCTCCGTTTCACCTGGGAAATGTTTTTAGCGGACTTGAGTTGTTCTAAGGTGAGGAGGGACACACCAAGCTGGTCGTCCCGGGTGAACGGCTGGACCATCTGTCTCAACCATGGCCGGTTTAACATAAGAACATAAGAAGAACATAAGAACATATGAAATGAAGAGACTGCAAGAGGCCAGTTAATGACCTACACGAGGCAGCTCCTTGCCCCCCACCCTTGGAATAATCCAATATTTAGCCATCCCACCTGTCATCCCTATCCATACTCTGATCCAACCGTCTTTTAAAGCTATCTATTGACTCAGCACTTACTAAGTGTCTACCCAGCCTATTCCAATCGATCACCACTCTGTTAGTGAACCAATATCTACCTATGTCTGTCCTGAATCTAAGTTTTTCTAGCTTGTACCCATTTCCATGTGTCCTATCCTGACTACTAAATTCTAAAACCTGATCAATGTTTCCCTTATTAATTCCTTTTACCCATTTGAAAACCTCAATCAAATCCCCTCTTGCCCTCCTTCTCTCTAGGGAGTGGAGATCAAGACGTTTTAACCTATCTTTGTAGGGTAAATTTCTCAGCCCTGAATCATCTTGGTCATTCTTCTCTGGACTGCCTCCAAGGAGCCTATATCCTTCCTATAATAAGGGGACCAAAACTGAGCTGCATAATCTAAGTGAGGTCTTACTAGCGCTAAATACAACCTCAAAATTACCTCAGAACTCCTATTTGTCACACACCTACTAATAAATCCCATTATCTTGTTGGCTCTATTTCTAGCTATAATACACTGTTCCCTGGGGCGCAAGTCACTGCTTATTTGAACTCCTAAGTCCCTCACACTATATGACTTTCCTAAGGTATTGTCATTTAATGTGTAGTCTACAGGCCTATTACCTTTACCTACACTCATAATGCTACACTTGTTAACATTAAACTGCATCTGCCATTTCTCTGACCACTCGTACAGCCTATTTAAGTCCTAGCATCATCTAAATTCTTTACCGGTCTTCCTATCTTTGTGTCATCGGCAAATTTACTGATATCACTGTTGATTCCTGTCTCTAAGTCATTTATATAGATTATGAATAACAATGGTCCTAGTACTGATCCCTGTGGTACCCCACTAGTGACATTACCCCATTCTGATTTCTTCCCATTAATCTGTACCCTCTGTTCCCTACTAGTAAGCCATCCCCTAATCCACTCTAGTATCTTCCCACCTATGCCATGAGCCTTGACTTTACTTAACAGTTTCCTATGAGGTACTCTGTCAAAGGCTTTACTGAAGTCCAAATAAACTATATCATACTCATCCCCCATCTATGGTTTCAAATACTTTCCTATAGAAGGTTAATAAATTTGTCAGGCAGGACTTCCCCTTGCTAAAACCATGTTGACTATGTCTAATTAGCTTGTGTTCATCTAAATGTTTTCTAATTGCCCTTGCTATGATAGCTTCTAACATCTTGCCTACCACTGATGTTAAACAAATTGGGTGGTAGTTATCTCCTTTCTTGAATATAGGAACTACATTTGCCTGCCTCCATAGCCTAGGAACTACTCCTGTGTCTAGGGATTTTCTAAAAATTATCGCAATGGGTTCAACGAGTTCTTCTCTACATTGCCTAAGAATCCTCAGAAAAATGTCGTCCGGCCCTGGAGATTTAGTCTTTTTAAGTCTATCTATTTCCTTGCTAACTACTTCCCTACTTATGACTATTTCGCCCCAGTGACGATGCGCCCCAAGTCCATTCACCCCAGTTTGTAAGCCAAAGTAACCTCATTTGGCTGGTTCGAATTGGTTGAAATTATTCGTTCACCCAATGATCCGAACTGAATTGGGTTAACCTATAGTATATAGTATATAGTATATAGGCGCATCAACTTCCCCACGAGTAGATGTACCCCAACTTACGGGGCGAATGGACTTGGGCTGCTTCGTCACGGGGGCGGATGGACCTGCTACCCCATGGCCGGGTTACCTGTGGGGAGAGGAAAAGTTACCTATGTTGAAAAGTTAGGTGTGTTTAAAAGTTATTATGTTGAATAGTTATGTGTTTAAAAAGTCAGGTGTGTTTTAAAGAATGTGATGCTGGAAATAGTGTTATAAATATTATGTTCAGGTTCTTTCACTTGTTTTCTTTCCTATTATTAACAACCTGGTCTTTTCAAACCAGTTATATTTTGGTTTCTTCTCTTATTTTCTTACCCATTATCGATATCCTGATCTTTTCAAACTAGTTATTTTTAGGTTCTTACTCTTGTTTTCTTTCCTTTTTATGAAAATCTTATCTTTCAAACTAGACTATTAGGAATTATATAGTAAAAGTTAATGCTATCACATACATAATTAACCCAGAAAATTAGAATCAAACCTACATTAAGGCACAATTAGATACTTTATATAACAGTTTTGATTTAAGGAACAAGGAAAAATAGATGAATGAAAAGCTATTACAACTCTTATGAAGCTTAAAAATTGAGTCAAACAAGAATAAAATAAAAACATCTATTAGTCTATTAATCTCTCACCTGAACAGCTTCCTCAGTGGACAGATTACACTTGCTATCCATCAAATATTCCTGGATCCAACGAGGCAATTTATTCTGCTTGTCCGCCCGTGAGAACCTCTGGTCGGCAAACAGCATGATTCTGTGGTCTGTCTTCCCACACATCACTGCGCTGAGTGTCTCATGGCAGCGAATGTGAGGAAGTCATTCTCGCAGATCTGTGGAGGCGAAGGTTGTGTTAGTTGATTGATTCAGTAATGCTGTTTGGAATTGTATATCTATCTATTTATTTACTTTGAAAATACTCTTTGAAATTATATCTATCTATCTATTGAAAACTTCAGAAATGCTTTTTGAAACAGTCTATTTATCTATTGAAAACTTCAGAAATGCTCTTTGAAGTTATATCTATCTATTATTAACTTCGGAAATGCTCTTTGAAATTCTATCTATCTATCTAATTTATTTACTTCTGAAATGCTCTTTGAAATTATATCTATCTATCAAATTTACTTACTTCAGAAATGCTCTTTGAAATTATATGTATCTATTATTAACTTCGGAAATGCTCTTTGAAATTATATCCATCTATCTATTATTAACTTCGGAAATGATCTTTGAAACTATTTATCTATTTATATGATTCGGAAATGCTTTTTACAACTGCCTTATCTATCAATTCAATGATGTAATCGATTTCCTACTTGTCTGATACTAATAAAACTTTAGAAACATTCTCTCATCACAAACTAAATGAAAAAAAATAAATTGCAAGATAAAAGATAAAAGATTAAAACGAACACAAAATGCAAGATAACCCAATAAATATAAAACGCACACAAATTAAGTAACATTCCGTACATTGAACTGGTCTAATACTAATAAAACTTAAAAAAAACCATTCTCTGATATCACAAACCAAAGAAAAAAATGCAAGGAAACCCAATATATATAAAACACACACCAATTAAGTAACATTCCGTACACTGAACTGGTCTCTGAGGTACTCCAGCCTAGCCTTGAGTATCCTGCTTTGGGTGTACCTGAAAAGGACGCCCATCATGATAACGCAGCAGCCGTAGTAGTGGTCAAAGTCAATGCCCTCAGACACCTTCCCTAGTGGTGGTCAAAGTCAATGCCCTCGGACACCTTCCCTAGTGGTGGTCAAAGTCAATGCCCTCGGACACCTTCCCTAGTGGTGGTCAAAGTCAATGCCCTCGGACACCTTCCCTAGTGGTGGTCAAAGTCAATGCCCTCGGACACCTTCCCTAGTGGTGGTCAAAGTCAATGCCCTCGGACACCTTCCCTAGTGGTGGTCAAAGTCAATGCCCTCAGACACCTTCCCTCACGCCATGGCCAGCAGCAGCCCACCACGCCCTCGGTCACACGCCTGGAGGAGGGAAATAATGCATACTTATAAACACTTTAGACTCTCAATAACACTATATATTACAACTACATACTTTTGATAACCTAAATATTACTACTACTACTACTACTACTACCACATACTTTTGATATTATTACTATTACTACCACATACTTATAAACACTTTAGAGTCTTGATAATGTCACACGCCTCTACCAGGAAAATAATACATACATACCTATAAGCACTTTAAACTCTTGATAACACTATATTATATTACTACTATTACTATCACATACTTTTGATATTACTACTATTATTTACACATACTCTTGATAACACTAAATATCACCACACACTTAACAAAAAAATCTATTACTACCTTTCTGCAAAATACCCGCTGAAGAAAGAAAAGAAGAAGAAGAAGAAGAAGAAGAAGAAGAAGAAGAAAACAATCCCCCCCCCACACACACACACACACACGCACACACGCGCGCGCACGCACGCGCGCACACACACACACACACACACACACACACACACGCACGCACGCACGCACGCGCACGCGCGCGACACACACACACGCACGCGCGCACGCACGCGCGCACGCACACGCACACACACACGCACACACACACACACACACACACACAAAAAAACACACAAAAACACAAAAACAAAAACAAAAACAAAAAAAAAAGAAAGAAAGAAAGAAAGAAAGAAAGAAAGGAAGGAAGGAGAGGGAAATAACAATGACACGTACAAATAAGGAAATAAAAAAACACAGATAAGATAAATAATATGAAAATAGAGGAAGACAAACAAACAAACACACACACACACACACACACAGTCCGCTAGCGTAGTGGTTAGCGCACTTGGCTCACAACCGAGGGGGCCAGGGTTCGATCCCCTGGGCGGACGGAGATTATTTGGGTGTGTCTCCTTTCACGTGTAGCCCCTGTTCACCTAGCAGTGAGTAGGTACGGGATGTAAGTCGAGGAGTTGTGACCTCGTTGTCCCGGTGTGTTGTGTGTGAGTGATCTCGGTCCAACCCAAAGATTGGTCAGTATGAGCTCTGAGCTCTTTCCATAGGGGGACGGCCGGCTGTCTCGAGAGACCAGCAGCAGACTGTACAGTGAATTACACACACAAGATAAGAAAACAATGACTGACACCTGGATAAAAACCACAAATACAATATATATAAACATAGTACACATCATTATAGCACCTTAACGAGCCACACTTACAGAGTCTTGGCTTGTTCCCAGGTGTCGCCCCAAACAAAGAGGCCGTGTCTCCGCACCAACACTGCATTGGTGTCTGGGTACAGCTCTATAGCCTGGCGGGGAGGACAAGTATAGAGTAAATAACACAGCAACAGTATAGAGTAAATAACATGATTGAATAGTGACGGAAGGAAGGAAGGGTATATATAGAGTAAATAACATGATTAAATAGTGACGGAAGGAAGGGAGAGTATAGAGTAAATAACATGATTAAATATTAACAGTATAGATTAAATTCTTAGGTATTTGTGGTGTAATTCCTAAAGGTACTACACGTTGCCAAGGTTAATTTAATGTTATTTAATTAATGTTATTTTAAGGTTAACATTGAAGACTGGATGATGTCACAAATAACTGAAGATGTGAATATTATGGGAACTGTTAGTTATTTGTATTTATTGAAGCTGAAATATTACTAAATTCTCTCATTCTCTCTCTATTTCATTCACTTTGTATCATTCCTTCACTTTCCTATGAACTTAAATCATCTATTTCGGTGTTCCTTCTCTCTCTCTCTCTCTCTCTCTCTCTCTCTCTCTCTCTCTCTCTCTCTCTCTCTCTCTCTCTCTCTCTCTCTCTCTCTCTCGGTGACCTTTCTAACCTCAGAGGGAGAGGACGATCACATCCCACTCCCCTGACCACAGCCGGGTCAATTCTCCTTGCTTATTAAGGAGCCATGCCCCAGCTTACCTCGTATCAGGATCAGGAGGCTATCAGTGACGTTGTCTACAATGAGTGCGAGGCTGCTGTATGAATAATGATACTGAAACCGGAACTCGGGATAAATCTGCAAAGCGGCTGTGCCAAGGGGAGGCGACCGACGATGACACAGAGGATCCGAACCAGGATGGTTATCAACTTGTGCAAAGCAAAAAGAAAAGCAAAAACAGTGTAAGTGCCCACAAAAGTACAAATGCTCAGGAATTAACAGAAATGGACAGTCAAGACAGCAATGTAACACAAACAACATACCGCCTCAGTTTCCCCAAAGGTGTCTCGCCGCGCGACAGAATGATGTGGCTGGCAGATGTAGCGAACAAACACCGCAACCTCTCCGTACATCCCAGACCGACATCCAAGTCAATCATTGCAGTGACGAAAGACTACGATACCATGAAGTTTCTGACGGAGATTGGTCCTTCTTACAACGGCAAAACTATAACACTCACGAGACACGAGAATCACGCAAGAAAACAAAATGACCAAAGTGTTTATCAAAAATTACCCCACGTGTCTGGACATGAGTTACATCAAAGACCATCCATCAGTAATATGGGCAGAGAACCAAGGAAGCAAGTCATTGCCATGTGGGAGGGAGAAGTTCCAGCGTACCTAGAACTACCAGGAATACGATCTAGCAAGATAGAAAGGTATGTGGGCAAACCAGCCTTTTGCGGGAAATGTCAGAAGTGGGGACATCGAGTGTGGGAATGCGACGGCATAAAAACATGCGGATTCTGCTCTCAACATCACGACACGGGTGTGTGCAAGGAGAAAATACAGACCGGGGAGCAGATAGTGCACAAGTGTCTGAACTGCTCTCAGGAGCACAATGCCTGGAGCTTAAAATGTCCCATGAGACCTAGGACCTCCCTGGACCCAAGAGAGGAGATAATTACCCAGCCGCCGACCACACCTGCATCCCCGCCTCATCTATTCAACCCTCCTCCTCCCCGATGGACCCCAACCAGGACATTAGCCACAGCCGCCCCTCCACCCCTCAGCGACTACCCTCCCCTGTCCCACTGCGACCTCACCCCACCTCAGGTCATGGCGATCCACCAGCAGCATAACTGCCTACGGTGACTCACCCTTCATCTCAACATGTAACTCAGGCGACCAGCCATACCACACCTCACTCACCACCCCAGGAGACAAGCACCACCCACCATTACCACCCAGCCTCGACATACACCACCGAGGAGACAAGCGAGCCTGCACGACGCCCATCACCGACCCAAGATCCAGCGACTATCAACACAGCAGATACAAATACCCAAAGCAGCCTACAGGAGGAAGTCGAGACACTGCGACAAGAAGTGAAAACACTGAAATTGAACCAGGAAATATTGCAAAAGGCAATTCAAGACCTACGAGCAATGGTTGCATCCTTGCATGTAACATTAAAAGACGAGATGAGCAGTATGAAAACGCTTCTCGTGGAATTAATCAGTCAAAACAGAATACCATCCCAGACCACGGCAGCCCCCAGCACACTCATGGATGTCGACACTGCATCAGAACAGACCGCGACACCAACACATCATCCTCCAAGCAAACAAACTCCCCAAGGAGGAGGGAGGAACGAGACAGGTCACACCACGCCCAGGAAGAACAACACCAACGACCTGACTGTCCACCTCACCAACAACAAGACACACCTGCCACCTCCAACACTCAGCCCACCGCACCTGCTCACCGACCCACCACATCAGCCTTCGCTGTCAACCAACCCAACGCAGCCACCTCCACGGTCAACCAACCCAACGCAGCCGCCGCCTCCATCGCACAGCGGCCACAGTACAACACACAAGGATCAACGCTCTCACCCACATCAACGGCCAGAAACAAGACGATAAACATCATACAATGGAACGCAATGTATTATTTAAAATGATGAGACTGGCCTAGTGCAACAGTCTTTTTCACATGTATTATATATTACATCTTGTGAATAAAAGTTAAGAATCAAAGAATCTCTCTCTCTCTCTCCCCCCCCCCATTTACCTGAGCCATGCTGTCGCTAAGGTCGTGTTCAAAAGGCGTGTTCTCGATGATCGGCACCACCAGCTCCTCATTGTACTGCATCTGCCGGTTTTCCGAGGCCATTCTGATGCCCTGTAATAGTAAAAATAATAATAATAATCTATACTTTATCTAGTCTTTTTGTGTAGTACAGAAAAGAAATTTGCTTTTAACCTTTGCTCTTAACCTAACCTAACCTAACCTAACCTAAGGAACAGACTTATAAAACTATAGGATATACATGTAAAACTATACTACAATAAAGACACAAGCATTGACCATCTCTCGTCTCGGAAATTTTATCTTGAATGGGAAAAAACTAGGTTTTTTTTTTTTCATGCATTCTATTATGTATTTAAACCAAAAATATAACCTATAATTCTTTTCCATACATTCTATTATGTATTTAAACCAAAAATATAACCTTTAATGATAACAAAAACTTATAATTCTTTTTCATGCATTCTATTCTGTATTTAAACCAAAAATATAACCTTTAATGATAAAAAAAAAAAAAAAAACTAATTCTTTTCCATACATTATATTCTGTATTTAAACCAAAAATATAATCTATAATGATAAAAAAAAACTATAATTCTTTTCCATGCATTCTATTATGTATTTAAACCAAAAAGATAACCTTAGAATGACACAAACCAACATTCCTTTTTAATAGTTATGTGTAATGTTGTTTACCTTGATCATCTCCAGGTGTGTGACCCTAAACTCCGTGCCGGGGAAGGCGAGTGTGGCCAGCACGGCATTCTTGGAGTGGGTGTGGATCACGGCACCAGCATCACGGACTGAGACAGAACATGAGATGATAACATAACATAACACATAACATAACAATCACCATCATTATATATATTACTTCTATCATCATTATTATTAACATTATCATCATTATAAGCCAGCAGGAAGAGAGGTGTGCACTAAAATCACCATCATTATATATATTAACTTCCTCCTCCTCTTCTATCACCATCATCATCATCATCATCAATATTCACTCTTATAGGCCAGCAGGAAGAGAGGTGTGCATTGGGACTTGTTTAAGGAGTCACTGAGCTCTCCTTCAAGGTTAATGACAAACAGGTCCTCGGGCAGCAGCCGCTCCTTCTGCACACCTGACGGGGTAACGTAAATGTTCTCCCTGCAAGGTGAGGGGAGGGGAGGTGGGGTGAGGTTAGATAAGGTGAGGTTAGATAAGGTTAGGTTAAGTAAGGTTAGATTATATTAGATTAGGTTACATTATATTCAATTCCATTCCATTCAAAGTCATCTCCTCACCCGTATCTGATGCTTTGTTAGGTTAGGTTAGGTAACACTCCATCACCTGTATCTGATGCTGGTGCCTCCCCCTGTGCCTCTGACCCAGCCCAGGTTGTAGAACACTTGGCCCAGCTCACATATCAGCTCTGGGGTGGTCTTCTGGCCTCGACGCATGCTGGATGTCCTGGGCCGTCCAAGGGGCCTGCACGCTACCCAAGTACCTGGCACAAGGTGGACAGAGATGTTTTTTTAATGTGTCTTGATAATCATAAGAACATAGGAAAATAATTAGGCTGTAAAAGGCCAGTTAACCTCCTCCATTTATTTTGCTTCTCTCCCTCTCTCTAATCATCCCTCCTTCATCCCATCTCATTCATTAATCTTACTTCCTCCTCACTCTAACATTCTCTTATCATCAATCCCATCCTTCCTTCCTTCCTCCTCCACTCACCACTTTCCAGCGACTGTCCCTCCTTCCTTCTCTCTCTAACTCTCTCTAATCATCCCTTCCATCCTTCCTCCTCCAATCACCACTTTCAAGCGACTGTCCCTTCTTCCTGCCTGGCCTCTTCCTTTCCTCCAGATCATCATCCTCGCTGTCATAGTCCTGGATGTAGCGAGAGTTCTTCTTGATCTTCCTCTTGCTGGTGGTCAAAAGGGTCTCTTGATTTAAGGGTGTGTTCTTAGGCTTCCTGGGACACCCTCGGGACCTCTTACTCAGGTTAGGGTTAGCTTGCTCCTCCTCGATCTTGGAGGAGGAGGAGTGGTTGTCTTCGTCACTAGTGTGCGCTTGTGCGTTCGTTTGTCTTTTCTTCCTAAGGTTTTTTTGATGTTCTTTTGCGTAATCATCATCATCGCCATCATCAAAGTCGTCGGCATAACATGAATTCTTCTTCCTCTTCCTCTTGGGTGTTGCCGATGCTGGAATGGATTTGTGCTTCCTTGAACGGCCTCTTGGTCTCTTGACAACCTTAGGGGCTTCCTCCTCCTCCTCCTTCAGTACCTCCTCCGTTCCGTCCTGTTCTGCTGTCTCGTCCTCGCTCGTTTCATCCTCATCTTTCTCCTTGGTCCTTGAGGCCTTCTCGGTTCCTCCTCCAGATTCCTCGTCCTCAGAATTTTTCTTCTCACTCTTACTTGTGGTGTTGTCTTGGGGTTTGTGCTTCCTAGGACGGCCTATGGGTCTCTTGGCTGGTGCAGGCTTAGGCTCTTCCTCTTTCCCTTTCTCTTTCTCTTTCTTATCCAACGCCGACAGCTCCCTCTCCATCCTGTCGCCCTCGAAGGAGATGTCGTCCTCGCTGCTCTCGGACATTGCTTGTAAAGGTGGTGAAGTTAGGTTAGGTTAGGGTTAAGTTAGGTTAGGTGAGGTTAGGTTGGGGTGAGGATAGGTAGGAAGGATGTGTGAGGTGTAATTATTATGAGGGATAGGAAGTATATCATTATAAAGAGTATGTGTCATTAATGATGAATATAATATAATAAGTGATAGGAATTACATTATAAACAATTTATAATAATAATAATAATAATAATAATAATAATAATAAAAATAATAATACTTGCGTCAATGAGTATGTGTCAATAATGATGTTTTTTTATTTTATTTTATTTTATTTTATTTTATTATTACACTCCACACAAACACTAAAATATACAAATGGTAATTAGACAACTTTAGATAACGCATTAGATAACAGTCATTAGCATCAACATAAGTGAAATGAAATAATATGATGCATTGATAAACATTTTTTTTTTCTTCCATACAATAATATAATTTGGTTAATATTGTTTTTCCTAACCCACGAGAATCAGTTATAAGTGGAATAAGTTTAATTTAGAATACAGTTAAATGTTTCAGTAGTTTATAGATTGTACTGTGATAATTAGGTAAATGTAATTGTTAAGTAATTAGCGTAATTTATTTATTAATTTATTTTTAACCTAACTGAATTGAACCTAACTTAGTATAACCTCATCTGGAAATGAAAATTAAATTAAATGAATTGAAAACAACTGTAAAAAAAATAAATAATAATAATAATAAAACACAATTTCTTTTAACCTAACTGAACTGATTCTATCTTAGCATAACCATATTGGAAGAGAAAAATTTCTGTCTATTTCTTTATCAAATCTACATTTTTCTAGTTTGAATCCGTTATTTCTTGTTCTATCCTGACTACTGATCGTAAGAACTTTTCCTACATCCCCCTTATTAAAACCATTCACCCACTTAAATACTTCAATCAGATCTCCCCTTACTCTACGTCGTTGGTCATTGAGAACATTTGAAAGCTTCTATATTAACCTAACTTAACCTAACCTAACCAAACCTTAACCTACATTAATAAATAACAGAACCTTATTTAAACCAAACTAAACTTTACTGTTCGAAGAGAAGGTCTCACAGAAAACATTGAATATCTCACAAACTAACAATTTGCGACAGAAATGTAATTAAGAAAACCTTCTCAAAATGCATCAGGTAATGCAAAACTATAACCCTGAATTCTCTAGAGCATTCTGGTGAAAATGTAAAACAATACCATAATGAATAACCAATAGCTTAGTAGAATAATTAATTAAAACCTAACACACCACCATTAATTATATCCTAATTAGTGGAGGTTAATTGTTAATGTCGGGCGGAGGGACGGTGCTGTACTAAGGTACGGGGGGGTGGGGGGTGGAAGGGAGACTGTTTTATATTACCATTCACCTTACCAACTAACACACATACAATTAACAATACCATCAGTACAGTCCCGGTATATATAACACCTGTACAAAGGTTTACTTTAATTTAGTATATAAATTAAAAGGTCAGGGAAAATTACGCGGGAAAAGGAACAAGACAATAAATACAAGTTAATATTAAATAAAACTTGCTTCCATTGTTGTCTTAATGTGTATTTATGTTTAATGGTTAGGATGAGTACTAAATTTGCAGTTTCAGACAATATTCCCTATCTCTACCCACACCCCCCCTAACCCCTCAAGCAGCCTTTGGGGGACTGTGGGGAATCGGGTTTATTTCTGGGGGGGAGGCATATATGAGTGATATATGGACTTTGAAAATCTAGGGAAATTTCCCTAAGTCAAGGAAATCCCCTAAATGTAGCAAACGACAAATCTATTCTAACCGGGGGGGGCTGCGTCCCCCCCTGGAACCCCCCGTTAGGACACTATTCAAACAACAAGAAACCTGTCCTAACCTAACCAAACCTAACCTGGACCCCCTCACCCCGCTAAGATTAGTAATATTGAACGGATTAAGCTACCCCAGAGTGAAGGTAGTGACAAGCCTAAGATAATGATTGTTAAAACTGGAAATGTTTATCAGAAACAAAAAGTGTTGCGGAATGCTAAGAAACTTGGAGGCAAGGGACCATGGCAGAAGGTATTCATAAATAAGGACATGACTAAGGCAGAGAGAGAACTGGACTTTGAGTTAAGGAAAGGGTTGAAAGAGAGAAGAGCCCCAGGAGAAAAAAACTTAGTAATAAGAAGAGGAGAAATAGTGACCAAGAATGTTGCAGAGCAAAGACCTTACGGACTAAGGAGCCAGAGGCAGGGGGACCCATCTCCAAGAGACTCCCGAGTGTAAATAATATGGAAGAGAACCAATGTGTAAATAGTGTAAGTAGACAAAATATTTGTTGGGTTAAAAGGGAAACAGAAAAGAAAAAAGAAAAAAATGGGGAATTAGTATGTAAGTTACTTAATGCTAGAAGCATAGTAAATAAAGTGGTGGATCTTGAAATAATGGTGTACGAAGAGGATCCTGATGTTGTATTAATAACCGAGACTTGGACCAGTAAACATATACAACAAGCAGAAATTGACATCCCAGGTTATGACATAATAAGGAAAGATAGAGCAGGAAGGAAAGGTGGGGGCTGTGTAGCTTACATACGAGAAGCGTTGAAAGCCACTGCGTTAGAT
>JAPQNM010001391.1:155000-166917 GCA_029783475.1 Metacarcinus magister | reverse complement strand
TTCCAGTATCAACCTCGAAGTCGGGGAGAGTAATATCGCTTAATGTGTGCGCGTGTAGTGTGGTGAGTGTGCTGTGTTAGTGTGATTGTGATCGTGTGTGTGTGTGTGTGTGTGTGTGTGTGCTGTGTGTGTGTGTTCTGGCTCTCTGTCTGGCTGCATCTGTGTTTTAATATAATATAATAGATAATAATAGATAATAAAATTATAATAAATTAATAAATGAAATAATAAAAAGAATATAATAATAATGCGTAGTAAATTATTAGATAATGTCTGTATTGTGTATTAGTTTTGATATAATGTGCTTTCTGTAGCAGAGGCCAAGGGCGGGGCGGGGCGGGGCGGGGCGGGGTACCTCAGTTTATCGACAGAATGGTGGAGGGGGGGCTGGTCTCTTATTTCTCTCTCTATCTCTCTTCTATCTATCTCTCTCTCTCTCTCTCTCTCTCTCTCCTCTCTCTCTCTCTCTCTCTCTCTCTCTCTCTCTCTTTCTATCTCTTTATTATCTTTTCTCTATTCTTGAACGTGGTGGGGTACCTCTCCAGTAGATAGAAGAGGAGGAGGAGGGGAGGAGGAGAGGAAGAGGAGGAGGAGGAGGGGGAGGAGGAGGAGGAGGAGGAGGAGGAGGAGGAGGAGAAGGAGGAAGAAGAGGAGGAGGAGGAGGAGGAGAAGGAAAAAGCAAACAATGACAGGGATGCAAAGACAAGAGAGAAAGAAAGAGAGAGAGAGAGAGAGAAGAGAGAGGAGATGAGAGAGAGATGAAGAGAGGAGAGAGAGGAGAGAGAGAGAGAGAGAGAGAGAGAGAGAAGACACCACCCCAAGTATCGGTGTCCCCTTCATCGCGTGCGTTCTAGCAGAGCAGACGTCCGAATAGAAGACGGGGAACAGTCGGTGTTTGAGTGCCAGGTGTCGCAATGCTTGATGCCGGTTTCGTTATGGCGGATGGCAGCAGATACCACCACACACCACCACCACACCAGCCCACAAACACCACACCACACCACTACCACCACATCACCACCACCACCACCACCACTACTACTACTATGACATACACACAACATACATACATCCGTGTATTTCTGTGACACTCTTCTCACTGGTTATGAGCATTCTCTTGTAGGTTATACAGGTCAGACATGCTAACTCAGTATGTCAATCAGAGCATGCATCAAGTCTACCAGAGAGTGAGGACGTTGGTTTCAGTGCGTGTAGGGCAGAGCGAGGGTGTGTGCGGAGACATCGTCTGTGAGAACAGGAACTAATAAGTGATGCTCAACACATCGACCTTATTGACCACTCGAATATTGCGTGATCACCTCAACGGTAGATGTCGACACGTCTTCTTCCCACGTCAGTACCCTACATGTCCGTTTTCAAGAGTAAAGTAGTAGTAGTTGAGGTGATATCGTAGTAGTCGGAGTAGGAGTGTAGGATAAGTACAGCCTTAGTATTTCCTGTGACTAAGTACGCCCAAATCACAGGAGAGAGCGAGGACTCGAAGTGACGTGAGTCGATGACGTATGTCTACACTATCGACCCTACATACTCAATATCGCTGTATGTGTGTTGTCGACTGGGCGTATACTATTATCGTTGCGGTATGTCTGTTGTTAGCTTGTTCATTTTCCTTGTTATTTATTACACTATCTACACGCTCGCTCTGGTACATTCTACGTTCGTGTATACCACACTCGACACACACACGATTTACCATATCACACCTACTAGCATTCTCTTACGCGGATGACTAAGTGATTTCCCGTGGAACAGTAAGGATATGTCGGCAATCCAAGAGGCAGTTCTCGAGTGGAGAGCAATGGATAAGAGGAGAAGAGGAGCTTCTTACCAACTATTACTCCGTTAGTGACATGACACAATTACGCGTCAAGGCCGTCGATGAGTGTGTGTGTGTACGCTGGTAGTAATGCAGTACGCGTTGTGCACACGTGCTGGGGATCGTCTTGCTGGGGAGTATGTACTGGGCCGAAACACTTAACACGCTCGTCGATCGGTGACACTGGGATACTGCACTGGGGACGGACACCGCGGTACTCAATCAGTCTCGTGTGTCTCCAAGATCAGCTCGCCATCAGCCTCGTCGCACAAGCCTGCCGCCATTGGCTGTGCCGTCCTCAGTCTTGTAGGGCCCCACCACACGTGCCCCGCCGCGCACCGGACCATCGCACCCCCTTCAGCTCGTAGGTTCGATGCTCTCCACAATTTCCACGTCCTTCTCTCCCACGTTGAAGATACCGCCGTGATCGTCGCGTCGAGAATCATAATCGTGGCCACGTCGTAGGGCGCCGCCAGCTCCATCTTGACGGTCCGTGTGAGCGGTGTCCTGCGGCGCCGTTGACAGGTCGGTGCGTGCACTGCACTGTGCCGTCAGGGAGCCCAGTCTTAGGTTAGACAGCTCCGTAGAAGTTGCTCATCTCCTACAAAGACATAGTCATCAATACACTCAAGATTAAAGGTCTTCTGAGTCACCAGCTAGAAATACCAGTGTTCCTTCGGCAGCTATGTAGTCCCGCACAGAGTATGCAGTACCGTCCTACCGGCTTGTAGTCAACGATGACGGTGGTGGTGAGGTCACCGCACCTTCCCGTGCCACAGTCACCTCGAAGGCAACTACATCTCCATGACACGTGTAGTGACGGGTCAAACATGCATCCTATAGGTTCATCGTACATTTCTTGTCATTCTCCTCTTCCTTTCGTCGACCTCTCACCTCCTCAGAGCCTTCTCATAATGTTGCCGCGCTCCAGTACGCTTGAGCGGTGCCTGAATACGGTAAAGGCCGCGGCGCGGCCGCGGAGCGGGACTGTTGGGGCCTCGGTTGATGATCTCTTCGCGTAGCCTATGGACGTCAGGTTGTCCATGTTGATGTCGGGAGATTTTTTATGCGCAGCTCGCGGATATACTGACATGTACTCTCTGCGGTGCCTCGCAAACTCCTCACGGTTTCATCCACGTGCTCGTCGCGAGAGTGGACCTCCCTCTTCCTTCTTCCAAGCTCGACATCTGTTCCTCGTCTCGATGATCACGCCGCGCTTGTTCATACGGTATTCCTTGGTTAGACTTGTAGAGAGCAGACGACGGTCGGCAATGTAGGCGAGAATGACAGTTAATTGGGAGAAGACAAAAGTAAGGAAGGCCTCCCAGAACTCTACAATACCGTAGAAATCTCCGCCAGGATTAAGTAAGCCAGATGTAGCAAAGATGGAGAAGAAGGCCGTGATGAAGAAGACGCGCAGATGTTTGATGTAACGAACTACCGTCAGGAATCACGTACACGCACAGACCGATGATGACAAACAGGTGAAAGCAGCCGAGCCACGATGGTGCGGGGCCGAGGTCTCCAGCTTCGAGTTACGTGCAAACATTTCAACCACAGAGAGAAGGATTTCGGGCGCTGAGGAGCCGAGGGCCCATGAGCGTGAGATTGCCACTGTCTCGTTCCATACCTGCACAACGATGATTTGAGTCTCACCGTTGGGTTTTTTTACCGTCACTTCCTTCTCCTGCGAGGTGATCATCTCGATGGAGCCCATGAAGCGATCAGCGACGATGGAGACGCCGATAAAAAGCCAGACCATAGCCACGAAGTAGACGATGGCGCGGGCCACGCGGTCACCTGTGGTCAAGTTTTCCTGGGGTGACCACAGTGGCACATTAAGCCGTCAATGCATTCATATATCAGTTTCGTTTTCTTGAGCAGAGACTGGGGCAGCAGAAAGTAAGCACTAACACACTCAGAGCTAAAAAGCTCATCCCCCAGTGGGATAACCCGCTGGCCCCCGGTCCAGCCATGGCGCCTCACCACACCTCGCACTGCCCACCGAAGAGGAGAAAGAAACGACTTTGAGATCAGAGTATGGCTCTCGTCATCACGTTTGCCACTGTCACACTCAGGCACGGGGCGGGAGTTGCACGTCTCCCTCCGCACACTGCACGCCACCAAATGGTGGAGGGGGCGCGCTAGCCCGCCACCACGCTGGGGGGCGCAGGCGCGGGAGGGGTAGAACGAGAGAGAAGAGAAGAGAGGGAAAAGTGCCAGCGGCCACCAGGCGCTCCACTTCCCCTCGCTCGCCTCCAACCGTTAATCTCGCTCCTCAGGAGCCGTGATTGTGTTTATTTACCGCAGACACGAGAGGCACGAGCAGCGGGCAGGCAAGGGTGCGTCAGGTGGGTGTAACATGACGCTCAGGTGCCTGCAACACCCGCGGCTGTGTCATGTGCAACAGCGGCGGCGACACTAACAAGAACAATAACAAAAACAAAATGATCGTCATCATCAGCAGCAAAGCCGGCAGCAGCAGGGGATATTTTGGGCGCCAGTCCTCGTGCCCCGCCACACCTGCTGCCCCTCACCCCTGCCGCACACCATCACACCCCTGCCACACCTGTTACACTCCCACATCCTTACCACACCTGTTACTCCCCCACAACCCCTTCCACACCTGTTACACCATCACACCCCCTGCCACACCTGTTGCATTCCACACCCCTGCCACTACTACTCCTACTACTACTGCGGCTACTACTACTACTAGTATTACTACTACTACTACTACTACTACTACTACTACTACTACTACTACTACTACTACTACTACTACTACTACTGCTGCTGTTACTACTACTACTACTACTACTAGTACTACTACTACTCCTATTACTACTGCGGCTACTACTACTAGTAGTAGTACTACTACTACTACTATTACTACTACTACTACTACTACTACTACTAGTACTACTACTACTACTACTACTACTACTACTACTACTACTACTACTACTACTACTACTATTACTACTAGTACTACTACTACTACTGTTACTACTACTACTACTAATGTTACTACTACTACTACTACTACTACTACTGCTACTACTACTACTGCTACTACTACTACTACTACTACTACTACTACTACTACTACTACTACTACTACTACTACTACTACTACTACTACTTCTATTATTACTACTATTACTACTACCAGTACTACTAATACTAATAATAATAATACTGCACCTGTTAAGTCACCTGCAGTCTCACACTCACGTCTTTGTCATGTTTGTTGCAAATTTAATATATCTATATTTTGGGGGGGTTGGAGGATTCTGTTCAACGCCCCCCCCCCGCCCCTCTTCCACCCTTGGCCTCGCTCCACTTGTGTACGTCGGTGCTAAAACACACACACACACACACACACACACACACACACACAGTCACACACACACACACACACACAGTCCTCTCTTAATCTCATCATTAGCAACTTCCCTCATTTTTTTCGGCTTTTTTGTTGCTTCTCTTTCATTGTCTTTAATTTTCTTTCATTCTCTTTTTAATTCTCTTTCATTCTTTATTTACTTTTTTATTCTTGCATCTCGCAGTCACTATATTTTTTTTTCTCACTCACGTACCCTTTTATCAACTGTTTCTAATTATATATACTCAACATTCACATCTCTCTCTCTCTCTCTCTCTCTCTCTCTCTCTCCTCTCTCTCTCTCTCTCTCCTCTCTCTCTCTCTCTCTCTCTCTCTCTCTCTCTCTCTCTCTCTCTCGTTAATAAAAAGTAGTTTGTGGTTCCTGCCTCAATGATTTCTTTTTCGGGTCAATATAACAAATGGGAAAGTTTGTGGACCGTCGTAGGCAAGGAAAGAAGACTTGATGTGATTTTCTTCTTCCCTTTGAGCGAAAAATAATTGAAGAGATTAGATTGTCGATAATTGTAAAAGTAATAGTAGTAGTAGTTGTAGTAGTAGTAGTAGTAGTAGTAGTTTTTGTGGTGGAAGTGTGAGTGTGTGTTTGGGGGTGAGTGTGTGGAGGAAGGAGGAGGAGGAAGGAGGAGGAGGAGGAGGAGGAGGAGGAGGAAGGCTGATGGCTGGTGGAAGACCTATGTATTGAACAGGTCAGCTTATGTAGACCTTCTCTTTTATCTTTTTCTTTTCTCATGCTTACTTACTCCACATTCCACTACCACCACTTCCTTCTTCTCCTCCTCCTCCTCCTCCTCCTCCTCCTCCTCCTACTCCTCCTCCTCCTCCTCCTCCTCCTCCTCCTCCTCCTCCTCCTCCTCTTCTTGGTTACTCCTTCCCCTCTTAACCTGACATGGACTATTACAACCTGTCTGTTACCCATCTCTTTTTTTTTTCTCGCTCATTCTCTCTCTCTCTCTCTCTCTCTCTCTCTCTCCTCTCTCTCTCTCTCTCTCTCTCTCTCTCTCTCTCCTCTCTCTCTCTCTCTCTCTCTCACAAGATAGTGTCGAATCTTTCCCTTTAAAGAAAACTTGTTGTGTCTTGGTTTTCTTTGCCGTATCGACGCTACCAATCTTCGGTGACGCATATTTGATCAAGTGTGTGTGTGTGTGTGGGTGTGGGTGTGTGTGTGTGTGTGTGTGTGTGTGTGTGTGTGTGTGTGTGTGTGTGTGTGTACGGGAGGGAAGGGAGAGAGAGAGAGAGAGAGAGATCGGGTAACAGAGAGGAATGGGAGGTGCTAGAATGCGAAGGAGATCACTTTGTACTATGTGCCTTCCTTCCTTCCTTCCTTCCTTCCTTTTTTCATTCTTTTCTTCCATCCTTCCTTCCTTCTTTCATCTCTTTCGTTCTTCCTTTCGTTTTTTCTTCCTTTTTTCATTCCTTGTCACCGTTGTTATCTTCCTCCTCCTCCTCCTCCTCACTCATCCTCCTCCTCCTCCTCCTCCTCCTCCTCATCTCCTCCTCCTTCTCCTCCTCCTCCTTCTCTTTCTCCTCTTCTTCTTCTTCTTATCTCTCTTGTTCCTGTCTTCATTTGTTATCTTATGTCTTCTTCTGTTTCTCTTTTCTTTATCTCCTCCTTTGTCCTTTTCATCTTTCCCTCTTTTTGTTGTCACTCTTTCTTCCATCCCTCCTCTTCCTCCTCCTCCTCCTCCTTCTCCTCCTCCTCCTCCTCCTCCTCCCTCCTCCTCCTCCTCCTCCTCCTCCTCCTCCTCCTCCCTCCTCCTCCTCCTCCTCCTCCTCTTTCTTCTTCTCCTCTTACTTTGCTTTTATCTTACTCTTTCACCTGTTTGTATTTTTCTCTCCTCTGTCATCTCATTCATCTTACTCCTTCTTCTCTTCCTAGTCGTTTACTTATTTACCTTCTCTCTCTTCTTATGTTCCTCCTTTTCTCGTTTGTTTTCACTCATACTATCCATTACCTTACTCTTCTTCCTCCTCCTCCTCCTCCTCCTCCTCCTCCTCCTCCTCCTCCTCCTCCTCCTCCTCCTCCTCCTCCTCCTCCTCTGTGTTCCTATGTGTTCCTCCTCCTCCTCCTCCTCCTCTTCTTCTTTTTTCCCCTTCTCCTCTTCCTATAGTCCGACAGATCTTAGCAGAGCTTTCTGGTGGGACAAAATCCAGTATTCCCATGGGTCCAACGCTGCCATATCTCCTTCGCTCTGATTGGCTGGTGAGTGACCTGAGTCGAGGCCTACGTGAGTTTTTGCAGCATTTACTTTACTTAAGAACCTGAGCGCGTGACACGTGTGTGTGTGTGTGTGTGTGTGTGTGTGTGTGTGTGTGTGTGTGTGTGTGTGTGTGTGTGTGTGTGTGTGTGTGCATTCTTGAATGTATTTCTTTTTGATATGTAGCCTTTAAGTTGAGACCATATCAGTTCAATCGCGTTGTACTGACAGTGATAAGGTGGCAGTCGTACAACCTTGTGTCCGTGCTGTAAGGCCATCCTGTCGATGACGTAACTTGTATCGGCAGCAGTGGTGTGTTCAGCCGCAAGTTTCATGAGCTGAACTTTCAGTAGACCATCGGGTACTACCACACCCTTCCTCTCCAGCCATTCTCTTATGGTTGCTTTGTTATTTGATGCTACCGGTGGTTTATCGATTTCCTTGAGTGATAGGGTGCGTTATCCATTACGATGACTGAAGATGGAGGAATATTCGGCAACAGTTGTGTCCTGAACCACTTCTCAAAGGTATCTGCGTTCATCTGATCGTGATAGTCGCCGACATTCTTAGCTTGGAAGGTAAGGGTGGCTTCGGGAACAAAGCCATTCCTGGTGCCGGCGTGCAGAATTATCCAGCGAGAACCTTTCCCACTGGGTACCCGAACTCCCGTGGCCTTCTTAGAAGTGGTGTCTATCCAGCATTTGGGTACGGTGTAGTTCTGGTTTATCCAAGTTTCATCGAGGTAGACGATGGTCTGGTCAGAGCTTGTATGTTTCCTCATTTTTCGCAGGAACTCGAATCTCAAAGTAGTGACGTCGTACTTTCCATCAGATATCGCCCGTCCATCAACGTTTGCATATATAAATCCTAATTTCTTCAAAACATTCCTTAATGTTTCAGAGCTGCCAGCGTAGGAAAGTTTATTCTTGATTTCTTCGTGAATCTTAACAAGTGTGGGGATCTGCTGTCTCTCATAAAACTTTTGCACTGTTTTTTCGCAGCACTTGTTCATTGAATTCGTCGAAAAAGTCAGTCACAGGCTTGTGCGCTGCCTTTTCTTCGGAGACGTAAATCCTCGAGAGTCGTTTTCTTCATTGTCTTTAGCTGCTTTGTGTATCCTTTTAATAGTGGATTTGCTGAGTTTTGTTGCTGCAGCTGCCCGGTCGATGGCTTTCGAAACATCGTCAAAAACTCCTCCATACTGCTTCTCCGATATAAAATACTCACTTACGTTAAAGACAAGCTCTTTGGCCTGACTATGCAGGTGAAAAGTTGGTTTCGTTTCCATGGCGTGTGTGTCTGGTGTCGGTGCCGGAAGTCGAATGCGTGACAGATGGATGACCAAGGCCTAATAGCTTTCGAGAAAATGAGTAGGAAAGTCATGTTTTTATATAAATATATGGTTTCATTTTACTGCGTAATTATATTATAGTTCAAATCCGTATTCCTCTTTCCTCTTTCCTTTCCTTTCTGTTCATCAACCCTTTTCTACTCATCATAGCATTCCCCCCTTTCCTTCCTTCCTTCCTTCCTTCCTTCCTTCCTTCCTTCCTTCCTTCCTTCCTTCCTTCCTTCCTTCCTTCCTCCCTCCCTCCATTCTCTTATTTCCTCCTTCCTTTTCCTCCACGTGTCACTCCCACACTTGTTGTCCCGTTAAAAAAAAGTGTCTACTCCTGATGTGTCAGGAAGGCGAGGCGTCGATCGCTCGCTCTTAGAAATGTAAATTCTTTTTTAGTTTTTTTTTTTTTTTGTCGTCGCTTTTCTATGCTGATGTGCGTGTTCTCAACATGAAGGAGGTATAGGTCTTTTCCCATAGTAGTAGTAGTAGTAGTAGTAGTAGTAGTAGTAGTAGTAGTAGTAGTTAGTAGTAGTAGTAGTAGCAGCAGTAGTAGTAGTAGGAGCAGCAATATTCCATCTTCGATTGATAAGATGGATGAGAAATTGCCGTTCTTGTCGAATCGAGGCTGAAGGGTGACGGCTCTAGGGCTGGGTGGGGGGGGAGGGAGAAAGGGAGAAGGGGTTTCTGGTGGAAGCTTATACAGTATACGTTATACATTGTACAGGATACTGGATCATTACTCTGCGTTATCATCTTGTATTCTGAGTCCAAATTATTCAATATCATATTGGTTAGAAAGTTAGAGAACCTACCTCGTCAGTAAGGTTATGAGGGTGATAGATAGGGTGAGAGAGTGACTAGGGTGAGAAAGTGACAAGGGTGATAGGGTGACAAAGGTGATAGGGTGACAGGAGTAATAAGGTGACAGGGTGTAGCACGAACGAATCCATAGAACAGCTGGCTACATGTCCGTCTATCTATCTGTTTGTCTGTTTGTGTGTCTGCATGTCTGTGTAGGTGTTATCTGCGCTCATACAGTTAACACACACAGGTAACACGCACACAGGTAACACATACAGGTAACAGAACTATAGGTAACACACACAGGTAACACAGGCAATAGAATAATAACATATAGAAAATGGATTACCTTATAACTTCTCTGTTTAGGATTTCTATCAAAGGGAGACTTTGATCATTTATTTAGTTCAATTTTATCTTTTTTCTTTTTGCTTCCTCGCTCTGAATTATTTGTAAGGTAAAGGAAGGTCTTGTTCACGCTGCCACTTACCACTTGTTTCTGTACTAAAAAAAAAAAAAAAAATACTTATTAATTATTAGTGTGGTTTTAGTCTCGTTCTATTGGTTGGTTCTCTGTCAGTCACTTGTCGTATGTAGGTATAATTTTTTTGTGTGTGTGTGTGTGTGTGTGTGTATCTGTTCATCTGTTCATTGCTGTGATCATCTAGTTTTCTTTTTTTTCTCTATCTATCTATCTATGTATCCATCTATTTATCTAACTATTTATTTATCTATCTTTTTATATATCTATCTCTAAGAGCAAAAGTAGAAAAAGAGAGGACCATAATTTTTTACATTGACAAAATAGATAGAGCCAAACACACACACACACACACACACACACACACACACACACACACACACACACACACACACACACACACACACACCACAAACACCATACATAGAGGAATAACTAATTTGCATATTAACTGTATGGGGAACAAGCGGAGAGAGGATGAAAGTATCTACGAAGAGGGAATAAGTGAAGAGGAAAAACTTACGTAACTTACCATATGGGAGAGAGAGAGAGAGAGAGAGAGAGAGAGAGAGAGAGAGAGAGAGAGAGAGAGAGAGAGAGAGAGAGAGAGAGAGAGAGAGAGAGAGATATTGGTGTATTGACGAAATGGATAGTTCAACAGAGAGACAAGTGGAAGGGAGGGTGGAGGGGAGGTGGAGGAGTGAATAAAATAAGGAATACAAAACATAAAATAAAATACAAAACAGAAAAAGAAGAACATAAAAATAACGAAAGGGAGCAAGAGAATTATGAGGAATTAGTACTTAAATAGTTTGCATATATGATGGATGAGAGTAGAGCCTAAATAGAGCCTTACTTCCCTCCCCTTACACACACACACACACACACACACACACACACACACACACACACACACACACACACACACACACACACACACACACACACACACACACACACGAGAGGGGTTTAGAATTACTGCCTCCCATGCCTTGTCTCCCTCTAGCCGTAACTTCCACACCGTTAGCTGCACGGTTAGATAAGAGCATCGTAGGACAGTAGATACCTTGAAGCCTCTTAGTAGATACCAGTATAAACTTTCCTTCCTCTTACCCTTGTAGCTTGTGGCTCAGAAAACTGGATGCTTCTTTGGGTAAACTAGCTTTTGTTTTTCTTCAGCAACAGCGGCACAGTACTCTATAGAAGACAAAATAGCTTATAGAAGGAATGAATAACCTTTTTTTAATGTTCCTAGTGGATATAAACTTACCATCATCATCTTGCAGTGATAAGTTATTCGAAAACGCGACATTTTGCGTAGAGGAAGTAAAATTTTGCACTTCCTCATATGTGAAGTCACCTTATCTTGCTGTGCCAACGGTAAGTTATTCCGGGCCACGCTATCTCGAGGAAGAAGTCATTTTTACACTTTATCACCAAGATGAAGTCAGTTCGTCATGCAGCATCCCTCGCCAGGAAAACTTGATTCAAAGCGGGAAACATTATCTTTAAGGACCTAAGGAATAAACTCTATCTATCCACCGCCTGTGACACCACGTTACTCAACACACACACACATACACACACACACACAAAAAGGAATGGGGAGAGCAAACTAAGCGTCATTTTCCAACGTACGCCAACACCAACACCAAAAAACAACACCAACATGAAGGTCACGGCTGAAGAAGACCACACACATTAATAAAATAAAAAAGTACAGATAAAAAAAAACTGAAAGAAAGAGTGTAGAAGATAAGAGAACGTAAGGTGTGAGGCGAGGCGAGGCGAGGCAGGAGCAGGAATGGCGCTCTGATCCAAAGGGTGATTCAGGGTGACGCCTGTTGACGCCCACACT
>JAPQNM010001391.1:100000-147500 GCA_029783475.1 Metacarcinus magister | reverse complement strand
GTTGTAGAGTTTAATTAGTTGTATCAGCTGTTCCAATGATACTTCCAATATCTCTAATAGCTTTCGAGAAAATGAGGAGGAAAGTCATGTTTTTAAATAAATATTAAGTTTCATTTTACTGCGTAATTATTAGTCATAGAACAAATATTCATAATATCAGTTGTTGAGTTTAATTAGGTCTATCAGAGCTGCAATTATATTTCAAATATCTCTAATAGCTTTCGAGAAAATGACGAGGAAAATCATGTTTTTATATAAAAATATGGTTTTATTTTACTGCGTAATTATTAGTCATAGAACAAATATTCATAATATCAGTTGTACAGTTGAATTAGGTGTATCAGATGATGCAATGATATTTCCAATATCTCTAATAGCTTTCGAGAAAACGAGGAAGAAAGTAATTTTAAAAAAAGTAAAATTCAGTATTTATTAGTACTAGTGAAAATATTCATAATGACAGTAGTAGATTTTAATCAGGTCTATCAGATGCTGCAATGATATTTCCAATATCTCTAATAGCTTTCGAGAAAATGAGGAGGAATGTCATGATTTTATATAAATATTTAGTTTCATTTTACTGCGTAATTATTAGTCATAGAACAAATATTCATAATGTCAGTTTTACAGTTTAATTAGGTCTATCAGATGCTGCAGTGATATTTCCAATATCTCTAATAGCTTTCAAGAAAATGAGGAGGAAAATCATGTTTTTATATAAATATTAAGTTTCATTTTACTGCGTAATTATTAGTCATAGAACAAATATTCATAATGAGAGTTGTAGAGTTTAATTAGGTGAATCAGATGCTGCAATGATATTTTCAATAGCTCTAATAGCTTTCGAGAAAATGAGGAGGAAAATCATGTTTTTATATAAATATTAAGTTTCATTTTACTGCGTAATTATTAGTCATAGAACAAATATTCATAATGAGAGTTGTACAGTTTAATTAGGTGTATCAGATGCTGCAACGATATTTCCAATATCTATAATAGCTTTCTAGAAAATGAGGAGGAAAGTCATGTTTTTATATAAATATTAAGTTTCATTTTACTGCGTAATTATTAGTCATGGAAAAAATATTCATAGTATCAGTTGTAGAGTTTAATTAGGTGTATCAGCTGTTGCAATGATATTTCCAATATCTCTAATAGCTTTCGAGAAAATGAGGAGGAAAGTCATGTTTTTAAATAAATATTAAGTTTCATTTTACTGCGTAATTATTAGTCATAGAACAAATATTCATAATATCAGTTGTACAGTTTAATTAGGTCTATCAGATGCTGCAATTATATTTCCAATATCTCTAATAGCTTTCGAGAAAATGACGAGGAAAATCATGTTTTTATATAAAAATACGGTTTTATTTTACTACGTAATTATTAGTCATAGAACAAATATTCATAATATCAGTTGTACAGTTGAATTAGGTGTATCAGATGATGCAATTATATTTCCAATATCTCTAATAGCTTTCGAGAAAACGAGGAAGAAAGTAATTTAAAAAAAGTAAAATTCAGTATTTATTAGTACTAGTGAAAATATTCATAATGACAGTAGTAGATTTTAATCAAGTCTATCAGATGCTGCAATGATATTTCCAATATCTCTAATAGCTTTCGAGAAAATGAGGAGGAATGTCATGTTTTTATATAAATATATAGTTTCATTTTACTGCGTAATTATTAGTCATAGAATAAATATTCATAATGTCAGTTTTACAGTTTAATTAGGTCTATCAGATGCTGCAGTGATATTTCCAATATCTCTAATAGCTTTCGAGAAAATGAGGAGGAAAATCATGTTTTTATATAAATATTAAGTTTCATTTTACTGCGTAATTATTAGTCATAGAACAAATATTCATAATGAGAGTTGTACAGTTTAATTAGTTGTATCAGATGCTGCAATGATATTTCCAATATCTTTAATAGCTTTCGAGAAAATAAGGAGGAAAGTCATGTTTTTAAATAAATATGAAGTTTAATTTTACTGCGTAATTGGTAGTCATAGAACAAATATTCATAATGACAGTTGTACAGTTTAATTAGGTGTATCTGATGCTGCAATGATATTTCAATATCACTAATAGCTTTCGAGAAAATGAGGAGGAAAATCATGTTTTTAAATAAATATTAAGTTTCATTTTACTGCGTAATTATTAGTCATAGAAACAAATATTCATAATATCAGTTGTAGAGTTTAACTAGGTGTATCAGCTGTTGCAATGATACTTTCCAATATCTCTAATAGCTTTCGAGAAAATGAGGAGGAAAGTCATGTTTTTAAATAAATATTAAGTTTCATTTTACTGCGTAATTATTAGTCATAGAACAAATATTCATAATATCAGTTGTTGAGTTTAATTAGGTCTATCAGAGCTGCAATTATATTTCCAATATCTCTAATAGCTTTCGAGAAAATGACGAGGAAAATCATGTTTTTATATAAAAATACGGTTTTATTTTACTGCTTAATTATTAGTCATAGAACAAATATTCATAATATCAGTTGTACAGTTGAATTAGGCGTATCAGATGATGCAATGATATTTCCAATATCTCTAATAGCTTTCGAGTAAACGAGGAAGAAAGTAATTTTAAAAAAAGTAAAATTCAATATATATTAGTACTAGTGAAAATATTCATAATGACAATAGTAGATTTTAATCAGGTCTATCAGATGCTGCAATGATATTTCCAATATCTCTAATAGCTTTCGAGAAAATGAGAAGGAATGTCATGTTTTTATATAAATATATAGTTTCATTTTACTGCGTAGTTATTAGTCATAGAACAAATATTCATAATGTCAGTTTTACAGTTTAATTAGGTCTATCAGATGCTGCAGTGATATTTCCAATACCTCTAATAGCTTTCGGGAAAATGAGGAGGAAATTCATGTTTTTAAATAAATATTAAGTTTCATTTTACTGCGTAATTATTAGTCATAGAACAAATATTCATAATATCAGTTGTAGAGTTTAATTAAGTCTATCAGATGCTGCAATTATATTTCCTATATCTCTAATAGCTTTCGAGAAAATGACGAGGAAAATCATGTTTTTATATAAAAATACGGTTTTATTTTATTTCGTAATTATTAGTCATAGAACAAATATTCATAATATCAGTTGTAGAGTTGAATTAGGTGTATCAGATGATGCAATGATATTTCCAATATCTCTAATAGCTTTTGAGAAAACGAGGAAGAAAGTAATTTTAAAAAAAGTAAAATTCAGTATTTATTAGTACTAGTGAAAATATTCATTATGACATTAGTAGATTTTAATCAGGTCTATCAGATGCTGCAATGATATTTCCAATATCTCTAATAGCTTTCGAGAAAATGAGGAGGAATGTCATGTTTTTATATAAATATATAGTTTCATTTTACTGCGTAATTATTAGTCATAGAATAAATATTAATAATGTCAGTTTTTACAGTTTAATTAGGTCTATCAGATGGTGCAGTGATATTTCCAATATCTCTAATAGCTTTCGAGAAAATGAAAAGGAAAATCATGTTTTTATATAAATATTAAGTTTCATTTTACTGCGTAATTATTAGTCATAGAACAAATATTCATAATGAGAGTTGTACAGTTTAATTAGCTGTATCAGATGCTGCAATGATATTTCCAATATCTTTAATAGCTTTCGAGAAAATAAGGAGGAAAGTCATGTTTTTAAATAATAATGAAGTTTAATTTTACTGCGTAATTGGTAGTCATAGAACAAATATTCATAATGACAGTTGTACAGTTTAATTAGGTGTATCTGATGCTGCAATGATATTTCCAATATCACTAATAGCTTTCGAGAAAATGAGGAGGAAATTCATGTTTTTAAATAAATATAAGTTTCATTTTACTGCGTAATTATTAGTCATAGAAAAAATATTCATAATATCAGTTTTAGAGTTTAACTAGGTGTATCAGCTGTTGCAATGATACTTCCAATATCTCTAATAGCTTTCGAGAAAATGAGGAGGAAAGTCATGTTTTTAAATAAATATTAAGTTTCATTTTACTGCGTAATTATTAGTCATAGAACAAATATTCATAATATCAGTTGTTGAGTTTAATTAGGTCTATCAGAGCTGTAATTATATTTCCTATATCTCTAATAGCTTTCGAGAAAATGACGAGGAAAATCATGTTTTTATATAAAAATACGGTTTTATTTTACTGCTTAATTATTAGTCATAGAACAAATATTCATAATATCAGTTGTACAGTTGAATTAGGCGTATCAAATGATGCAATGATATTTCCAATATCTCTAATAGCTTTCGAGTAAACGAGGAAGAAAGTAATTTTAAAAAAAGTAAAATTCAATATATATTAGTACTAGTGAAAATATTCATAATGACAATAGTAGATTTTAATCAGGTCTATCAGATGCTGCAATGATATTTCCAATATCTCTAATAGCTTTCGAGAAAATGAGAAGGAATGTCATGTTTTTATATAAATATATAGTTTCATTTTACTGCGTAGTTATTAGTCATAGAACAAATATTCATAATGTCAGTTTTACAGTTTAATTAGGTCTATCAGATGCTGCAGTGATATTTCCAATACCTCTAATAGCTTTCGGGAAAATGAGGAGGAAATTCATGTTTTTAAATAAATATTAAGTTTCATTTTACTGCGTAATTATTAGTCATAGAACAAATATTCATAATATCAGTTGTAGAGTTTAATTAGGTCTATCAGATGCTGCAATTATATTTCCTATATCTCTAATAGCTTTCGAGAAAATGACGAGGAAAATCATGTTTTTATATAAAAATACGGTTTTATTTTATTTCGTAATTATTAGTCATAGAACAAATATTCATAATATCAGTTGTAGAGTTGAATTAGGTGTATCAGATGATGCAATGATATTTCCAATATCTCTAATAGCTTTTGAGAAAACGAGGAAGAAAGTAATTTAAAAAAAGTAAAATTCAGTATTTATTAGTACTAGTGAAAATATTCATTATGACATTAGTAGATTTTAATCAGGTCTATCAGATGCTGCAATGATATTTCCAATATCTCTAATAGCTTTCGAGAAAATGAGGAGGAATGTCATGTTTTTATATAAATATATAGTTTCATTTTACTGCGTAATTATTAGTCATAGAATAAATATTAATAATGTCATTTTTACAGTTTAATTAGGTCTATCAGATGCTGCAGTGATATTTCCAATACCTCTAATAGCTTTCGGGAAAATGAGGAGGAAATTCATGTTTTTAAATAAATATTAAGTTTCATTTTACTGCGTAATTATTAGTCATAGAACAAATATTCATAATATCAGTTGTTGAGTTTAATTAGGTCTATCAGAGCTGCAATTATATTTCCTATATCTCTAATAGCTTTCGAGAAAATGACGAGGAAAATCATGTTTTTATATAAAAATACGGTTTTATTTTACTGCTTAATTATTAGTCATAGAACAAACTATACATAATATCAGTTGTACAGTTGAATTAGGCGTATCAAATGATGCAATGATATTTCCAATATCTCTAATAGCTTTCGAGTAAACGAGGAAGAAAGTAATTTTTAAAAAAGTAAAATTCAATATTTATTAGTACTAGTGAAAATATTCATAATGACAGTAGTAGATTTTAATCAGGTCTATCAGATGCTGCAATGATATTTCCAATTTCTCTAATAGCTTTCGAGAAAATGAGGAGGAATGTCATGTTTTTATATAAATATATAGTTTCATTTTACTGCGTAATTATTAGTCATAGAACAAATATTCATAATGTCAGTTTTACAGTTTAATTAGGTCTATCAGATGCTGCAGTGATATTTCCAATACCTCTAATAGCTTTCGGGAAAATGAGGAGGAAATTCATGTTTTTAAATAAATATTAAGTTTCATTTTACTGCGTAATTATTAGTCATAGAACAAATATTCATAATATCAGTTGTAGAGTTTAATTAGGTCTATCAGATGCTGGAATTATATTTCCTATATCTCTAATAGCTTTCGAGAAAATGACGAGAAAAATCATGTTTTTATATAAAAATACGGTTTTATTTTATTTTGTAATTATTAGTCATAGAACAAATATTCATAATATCAGTTGTAGAGTTGAATTAGGTGTATCAGATGATGCAATGATATTTCCAATATCTCTAATAGCTTTTGAGAAAACGAGGAAGAAAGTAATTTAAAAAAAAGTAAAATTCAGTATTTATTAGTACTAGTGAAAATATTCATTATGACATTAGTAGATTTTAATCAGGTCTATCAGATGCTGCAATGATATTTCCAATATCACTAATAGCTTTCGAGAAAATGAGGAGGAAATTCATGTTTTTAAATAAATATTAAGTTTCATTTTACTGCGTAATTATTAGTCATAGAAAAAATATTCATAATATCAGTTTTAGAGTTTAACTAGGTGTATCAGCTGTTGCAATGATACTTCCAATATCTCTAATAGCTTTCGAGAAAATGAGGAGGAAAGTCATGTTTTTAAATAAATATTAAGTTTCATTTTACTGCGTAATTATTAGTCATAGAACAAATATTCATAATATCAGTTGTTGAGTTTAATTAGAACTATCAGAGCTGTAATTATATTTCCTATATCTCTAATAGCTTTCGAGAAAATGACGAGGAAAATCATGTTTTTATATAAAAATACGGTTTTATTTTACTGCTTAATTATTAGTCATAGAACAAATATTCATAATATCAGTTGTACAGTTGAATTAGGCGTATCAAATGATGCAATGATATTTCCAATATCTCTAATAGCTTTCGAGTAAACGAGGAAGAAAGTAATTTTAAAAAAAGTAAAATTCAATATATATTAGTACTAGTGAAAATATTCATAATGACAATAGTAGATTTTAATCAGGTCTATCAGATGCTGCAATGATATTTCCAATATCTCTAATAGCTTTCGAGAAAATGAGAAGGAATGTCATGTTTTTATATAAATATATAGTTTCATTTTACTGCGTAGTTATTAGTCATAGAACAAATATTCATAATGTCAGTTTTACAGTTTAATTAGGTCTATCAGATGCTGCAGTGATATTTCCAATACCTCTAATAGCTTTCGGGAAAATGAGGAGGAAATTCATGTTTTTAAATAAATATTAAGTTTCATTTTACTGCGTAATTATTAGTCATAGAACAAATATTCATAATATCAGTTGTAGAGTTTAATTAGGTCTATCAGATGCTGCAATTATATTTCCTATATCTCGAATAGCTTTCGAGAAAATGACGAGGAAAATCATGTTTTTATATAAAAATACGGTTTTATTTTATTTCGTAATTATTAGTCATAGAACAAATATTCATAATATCAGTTGTAGAGTTGAATTAGGTGTATCAGATGATGCAATGATATTTCCAATATCTCTAATAGCTTTTGAGAAAACGAGGAAGAAAGTAATTTAAAAAAAAGTAAAATTCAGTATTTATTAGTACTAGTGAAAATATTCATTATGACATTAGTAGATTTTAATCAGGTCTATCAGATGCTGCAATGATATTTCCAATATCTCTAATAGCTTTCGAGAAAATGAGGAGGAATGTCATGTTTTTATATAAATATATAGTTTCATTTTACTGCGTAATTATTAGTCATAGAATAAATATTAATAATGTCATTTTTACAGTTTAATTAGGTCTATCAGATGGTGCAGTGATATTTCCAATATCTCTAATAGCTTTCGAGAAAATGAAAAGGAAAATCATGTTTTTATATAAATATTAAGTTTCATTTTACTGCGTAATTATTAGTCATAGAACAAATATTCATAATGAGAGTTGTACAGTTTAATTAGCTGTATCAGATGCTGCAATGATATTTCCAATATCTTTAATAGCTTTCGAGAAAATAAGGAGGAAAGTCATGTTTTTAAATAAATATGAAGTTTCATTTTACTGCGTAATTGGTAGTCATAGAACAAATATTCATAATGACAGTTGTACAGTTTAATTAGGTGTATCTGATGCTGCAATGATATTTCCAATATCACTAATAGCTTTCGAGAAAATGAGGAGGAAATTCATGTTTTTAAATAAATATTAAGTTTCATTTTACTGTGTAATTATTAGTCATAGAAAAAATATTCATAATATCAGTTTTAGAGTTTAACTAGGTGTATCAGCTGTTGCAATGATACTTCCAATATCTCTAATAGCTTTCGAGAAAATGAGGAGGAAAGTCATGTTTTTAAATAAATATTAAGTTTCATTTTACTGCGTAATTATTAGTCATAGAACAAATATTCATAATATCAGTTGTTGAGTTTAATTAGGTCTATCAGAGCTGTAATTATATTTCCTATATCTCTAATAGCTTTCGAGAAAATGACGAGGAAAATCATGTTTTTATATAAAAATACGGTTTTATTTTACTGCTTAATTATTAGTCATAGAACAAATATTCATAATATCAGTTGTACAGTTGAATTAGGCGTATCAAATGATGCAATGATATTTCCAATATCTCTAATAGCTTTCGAGTAAACGAGGAAGAAAGTAATTTTAAAAAAATTAAAATTCAATATATATTAGTACTAGTGAAAATATTCATAATGACAATAGTAGATTTTAATCAGGTCTATCAGATGCTGCAATGATATTTCCAATATCTCTAATAGCTTTCGAGAAAATGAGAAGGAATGTCATGTTTTTATATAAATATATAGTTTCATTTTACTGCGTAGTTATTAGTCATAGAACAAATATTCATAATGTCAGTTTTACAGTTTAATTAGGTCTATCAGATGCTGCAATGATATTTCCAATACCTCTAATAGCTTTCGGGAAAATGAGGAGGAAATTCATGTTTTTAAATAAATATTAAGTTTCATTTTACTGCGTAATTATTAGTCATAGAACAAATATTCATAATATCAGTTGTAGAGTTTAATTAGGTCTATCAGATGCTGCAATTATATTTCCTATATCTCTAATAGCTTTCGAGAAAATGACGAGGAAAATCATGTTTTTATATAAAAATACGGTTTTATTTTATTTCGTAATTATTAGTCATAGAACAAATATTCATAATATCAGTTGTAGAGTTGAATTAGGTGTATCAGATGATGCAATGATATTTCCAATATCTCTAATAGCTTTTGAGAAAACGAGGAAGAAAGTAATTTAAAAAAAAGTAAAATTCAGTATTTATTAGTACTAGTGAAAATATTCATTATGACATTAGTAGATTTTAATCAGGTCTATCAGATGCTGCAATGATATTTCCAATATCTCTAATAGCTTTCGAGAAAATGAGGAGGAATGTCATGTTTTTATATAAATATATAGTTTCATTTTACTGCGTAATTATTAGTCATAGAATAAATATTAATAATGTCATTTTTACAGTTTAATTAGGTCTATCAGATGGTGCAGTGATATTTCCAATATCTCTAATAGCTTTCGAGAAAATGAAAAGGAAAATCATGTTTTTATATAAATATTAAGTTTCATTTTACTGCGTAATTATTAGTCATAGAACAAATATTCATAATGAGAGTTGTACAGTTTAATTAGTTGTATCAGATGCTGCAATGATATTTCCAATATCTTTAATAGCTTTCGAGAAAATAAGGAGGAAAGTCATGTTTTTAAATAAATATGAAGTTTAATTTTACTGCGTAATTGGTAGTCATAGAACAAATATTCATAATGACAGTTGTACAGTTTAATTAGGTGTATCTGATGCTGCAATGATATTTCCAATATCACTAATAGCTTTCGAGAAAATGAGGAGGAAATTCATGTTTTTAAATAAATATTAAGTTTCATTTTACTGCGTAATTATTAGTCATAGAAAAAATATTCATAATATCAGTTTTAGAGTTTAACTAGGTGTATCAGCTGTTGCAATGATACTTCCAATATCTCTAATAGCTTTCGAGAAAATGAGGAGGAAAGTCATGTTTTTAAATAAATATTAAGTTTCATTTTACTGCGTAATTATTAGTCATAGAACAAATATTCATAATATCAGTTGTTGAGTTTAATTAGGTCTATCAGAGCTGTAATTATATTTCCTATATCTCTAATAGCTTTCGAGAAAATGACGAGGAAAATCATGTTTTTATATAAAAATACGGTTTTATTTTACTGCTTAATTATTAGTCATAGAACAAATATTCATAATATCAGTTGTACAGTTGAATTAGGCGTATCAAATGATGCAATGATATTTCCAATATCTCTAATAGCTTTCGAGTAAACGAGGAAGAAAGTAATTTAAAAAAAAGTAAAATTCAATATATATTAGTACTAGTGAAAATATTCATAATGACAATAGTAGATTTTAATCAGGTCTATCAGATGCTGCAATGATATTTCCAATATCTCTAATAGCTTTCGAGAAAATGAGAAGGAATGTCATGTTTTTATATAAATATATAGTTTCATTTTACTGCGTAGTTATTAGTCATAGAACAAATATTCATAATGTCAGTTTTACAGTTTAATTAGGTCTATCAGATGCTGCAGTGATATTTCCAATACCTCTAATAGCTTTCGGGAAAATGAGGAGGAAATTCATGTTTTTAAATAAAAATTAAGTTTCATTTTACTGCGTAATTATTAGTCATAGAACAAATATTCATAATATCAGTTGTAGAGTTTAATTAGGTCTATCAGAGCTGCAATTATATTTCCTATATCTCTAATAGCTTTCGAGAAAATGACGAGGAAAATCATGTTTTTATATAAAAATACGGTTTTATTTTACTGCGTAATTATTAGTCATAGAACAAATATTCATAATATCAGTTGTACAGTTGAATTAGGTGTATCAGATGATGCAATGATATTTCCAATATCTCTAATAGCTTTCGAGTAAACGAGGAAGAAAGTAATTTTAAAAAAAGTAAAATTCAGTATTTATTAGTACTAGTGAAAATATTCATAATGACAGTAGTAGATTTTAATCAGTTCTATCAGATGCTGCAATGATATTTCCAATATCTCTAATAGCTTTCGAGAAAATGAGGAGGAATGTCATGTTTTTCTATAAATATATAGTTTCATTTTACTGCGTAATTATTAGTCATAAAACAAATATTCATAATGTCAGTTTTATAGTTTAATTAGGTCTATCAGATGCTGCAGTGATATTTCCAATATCTCTAATAGCTTTCGAGAAAATGAGGAGGAAAATCATGTTTTTATATAAATATTAAGTTTCATTTTACTGCGTAATTATTAGTCATAGAACAAATATTCATAATGAGAGTTGTACAGTTTAATTAGGTGAATCAGATGCTGCAATGATATTTTCAATAGCTCTAATAGCTTTCGAGAAAATGAGGATGAAAATCATGTTTTTATATAAATATTAAGTTTAATTTTACTGCGTAATTATTAGTGATAGAACAAATATTCATAATGAGAGTTGTACAGTTTAATTAGGTGTATCAGATGCTGAAACGATATTTCCAATAACTCTAATAGCTTTCTAGAAAATGAGGAGGAAAGTCATGCTTTTATATAAATATTAAATTTCATTTTACTGCGTAATTATTAGTCATAGAACCAATATTCATAATATCAGTTGTAGGAGTTAATTAGGTGTATCAGCTGTTGCAATGATATTTCCAATATCTCTAATAGCTTTCGAGAAAATGAGGAGGAAAGTCATGTTTTTAAATAAATATTAAGTTTCATTTTACTGCGTAATTATTAGTCATAGTACAAATATTCATAATATCAGTTGTACAGTTTAATTAGGTCTATTAGATGCTGCAATTATATTTCCAATATCTCTAATAGCTTTTGAGAAAATGACGAGGAAAATCATGTTTTTATATAAAAATACGGTTTTTTTTTATTTCGTAATTATTAGTCATAGAACAAATATTCATAATATCAGTTGTATAGTTGAATTAGGTGTATCAGATGATGCAATGATATTTCCAATATCTCTAATAGCTTTCGAGAAAACGAGGAAGAAAGTAATATTAAAAAAGGTAAAATTTAGTATTTATTAGTACTAGTGAAAATATTCATAATGACAGTAGTAGATTTTAATCAGGTCTATCAAATGCTGCAATGATATTTCCAATATCTCTAATAGCTTTCGAGAAAATGAGGAGGAATGTCATGTTTTTATAAAAATATATAGTTTCATTTTACTGCATAATTATTAGTCATAGAATAAATATTAATAATGTCAGTGTGAGAGTTTAATTGAGTCTATCAGATGCTGCAGTGATATTTCCAATATCTCTAATAGCTTTCGAGAAAATGAGGAGGAAAATCATGTTTTTATATAAATATTAAGTTTCATTTTACTGCGTAATTATTAGTCATAGAACAAATATTCATAATGAGAGTTGTACAGTTTAATTAGTTGTATCAGATGCTGCAATGATATTTCCAATATCTCTAATAGCTTTCAAGAAAATGAGGAGGAAAGTCATGTTTTTAAATAAATATTAAGTTTAATTTTACTGCGTAATTGGTAGTCATAGAACAAATATTCATAATGACAGTTGTACAGTTTAATTAGGTGTATCAGATGCTGCAATGATATTTCCAATATCACTAACAGCTTTCGGGAAAATGAGGAGGAAATTCATGTTTTTAAATAAATATTAAGTTTCATTTTACTGCGTAATTATTAGTCATAGAAAAAATATTCATAATATCAGTTGTAGAGTTTAATTAGGTGTATCAGCTGTTGCAATGATATTTCCAATATCTCTAATAGCTTTCGAGAAAATGAGGAGGAAATTCATGTTTTTAAATAAATATTAAGTTTCATTTTACTGCGTAATTATTAGTCATAGAACAAATATTCATAATATCAGTTGTTGAGTTTAATTAGGTCTATCAGAGCTGCAATTATATTTCCTATATCTCTAATAGCTTTCGAGAAAATGACGAGGAAAATCATGTTTTTATATAAAAATACGGTTTTATTTTACTGCTTAATTGTTAGTCATAGAACAACTATTCATAATATCAGTTGTACAGTTGAATTAGGCGTATCAAATGATGCAATGATATTTCCAATATCTCTAATAGCTTTCGAGTAAACGAGGAAGAAAGTAATTTTTAAAAAAGTAAAATTCAATATTTATTAGTACTAATGAAAATATCCATAATGACAATAGTAGATTTTAATCAGGTCTATCAGATGCTGCAATGATATTTCCAATATCTCTAATAGCTTTCGAGAAAATGAGGAGGAATGTCATGTTTTTATATAAATATATAGTTTCATTTTACTGCGTAATTATTAGTCATAGAACAAATATTCATAATGTCAGTTTTACAGTTTAATTAGGTCTATCAGATGCTGCAGTGATATTTCCAATACCTCTAATAGCTTTCGGGAAAATGAGGAGGAAATTCATGTTTTTAAATAAATATTAAGTTTCATTTTACTGCGTAATTATTAGTCATAGAACAAATATTCATAATATCAGTTGTAGAGTTTAATTAGGTCTATCAGATGCTGCAATTATATTTCCTATATCTCTAATAGCTTTCGAGAAAATGACGAGGAAAATCATGTTTTTATATAAAAATACGGTTTTATTTTATTTCGTAATTATTAGTCATAGAACAAATATTCATAATATCAGTTGTAGAGTTGAATTAGGTGTATCAGATGATGCAATGATATTTCCAATATCTCTAATAGCTTTTGAGAAAACGAGGAAGAAAGTAATTTAAAAAAAAGTAAAATTCAGTATTTATTAGTACTAGTGAAAATATTCATTATGACATTAGTAGATTTTAATCAGGTCTATCAGATGCTGCAATGATATTTCCAATATCTCTAATAGCTTTCGAGAAAATGAGGAGGAATTTCATGTTTTTATATAAATATATAGTTTCATTTTACTGCGTAATTATTAGTCATAGAATAAATATTAATAATGTCATTTTTACAGTTTAATTAGGTCTATCAGATGGTTCAGTGATATTTCCAATATCTCTAATAGCTTTCGAGAAAATGAGGAGGAAAATCATGTTTTTATATAAATATTAAGTTTCATTTTACTGCGTAATTATTAGTCATAGAACAAATATTCATAATGAGAGTTGTACAGTTTAATTAGTTGTATCAGATGCTGCAATGATATTTCCAATATCTTTAATAGCTTTCGAGAAAATAAGGAGGAAAGTCATGTTTTTAGATAAATATGAAGTTTAATTTTACTGCGTAATTGGTAGTCATAGAACAAATATTCATAATGACAGTTGTACAGTTTAATTAGGTGTATCTGATGCTGCAATGATATTTCCAATATCACTAATAGCTTTCGAGAAAATGAGGAGGAAATTCATGTTTTTAAATAAATATTAAGTTTCATTTTACTGCGTAATTATTAGTCATAGAAAAAATATTCATAATATCAGTTTTAGAGTTTAACTAGGTGTATCAGCTGTTGCAATGATACTTCCAATATCTCTAATAGCTTTCGAGAAAATGAGGAGGAAAGTCATGTTTTTAAATAAATATTAAGTTTCATTTTACTGCGTAATTATTAGTCATACAACAAATATTCATAATATCAGTTGTTGAGTTTAATTAGGTCTATCAGAGCTGCAATTATATTTCCTATATCTCTAATAGCTTTCGAGAAAATGACGAGGAAAATCATGTTTTTATATAAAAATACGGTTTTATTTTACTGCTTAATTATTAGTCATAGAACAAATATTCATAATATCAGTTGTACAGTTGAATTAGGCGTATCAAATGATGCAATGATATTTCCAATATCTCTAATAGCTTTCGAGTAAACGAGGAAGAAAGTAATTTTAAAAAAAGTAAAATTCAATATTTATTAGTACTAGTGAAAATATTCATAATGACAATAGTAGATTTTAATCAGGTCTATCAGATGCTGCAATGATATTTCCAATATCTCTAATAGCTTTCGAGAAAATGAGGAGGAATGTCATGTTTTTATATAAATATATAGTTTCATTTTACTGCGTAATTATTAGTCATAGAACAAATATTCATAATGTCAGTTTTACAGTTTAATTAGGTCTATCAGATGCTGCAGTGATATTTCCAATACCTCTAATAGCTTTCGGGAAAATGAGGAGGAAATTCATGTTTTTAAATAAATATTAAGTTTCATTTTACTGCGTAATTATTAGTCATAGAACAAATATTCATAATATCAGTTGTAGAGTTGAATTAGGTGTATCAGATGATGCAATGATATTTAAAATATCTCTAATAGCTTTTGAGAAAACGAGGAAGAAAGTAATTTAAAAAAAAGTAAAATTCAGTATTTATTAGTACTAGTGAAAATATTCATTATGACATTAGTAGATTTTAATCAGGTCTATCAGATGCTGCAATGATATTTCCAATATCTCTAATAGCTTTCGAGAAAATGAGGAGGAATGTCATGTTTTTATATAAATATATAGTTTCATTTTACTGCGTAATTATTAGTCATAGAATAAATATTAATAATGTCATTTTTACAGTTTAATTAGGTCTATCAGATGGTGCAGTGATATTTCCAATATCTCTAATAGCTTTCGAGAAAATGAAAAGGAAAATCATGTTTTTATATAAATATTAAGTTTCATTTTACTGCGTAATTATTAGTCATAGAACAAATATTCATAATGAGAGTTGTACAGTTTAATTAGCTGTATCAGATGCTGCAATGATATTTCCAATATCTTTAATAGCTTTCGAGAAAATAAGGAGGAAAGTCATGTTTTTAAATAATAATGAAGTTTAATTTTACTGCGTAATTGGTAGTCATAGAACAAATATTCATAATGACAGTTGTACAGTTTAATTAGGTGTATCTGATGCTGCAATGATATTTCCAATATCACTAATAGCTTTCGAGAAAATGAGGAGGAAATTCATGTTTTTAAATAAATATTAAGTTTCATTTTACTGCGTAATTATTAGTCATAGAAAAAATATTCATAATATCAGTTTTAGAGTTTAACTAGGTGTATCAGCTGTTGCAATGATACTTCCAATATCTCTAATAGCTTTCGAGAAAATGAGGAGGAAAGTCATGTTTTTAAATAAATATTAAGTTTCATTTTACTGCGTAATTATTAGTCATAGAACAAATATTCATAATATCAGTTGTTGAGTTTAATTAGGTCTATCAGAGCTGTAATTATATTTCCTATATCTCTAATAGCTTTCGAGAAAATGACGAGGAAAATCATGTTTTTATATAAAAATACGGTTTTATTTTACTGCTTAATTATTAGTCATAGAACAAATATTCATAATATCAGTTGTACAGTTGAATTAGACGTATCAAATGATGCAATGATATTTCCAATATCTCTAATAGCTTTCAAGTAAACGAGGAAGAAAGTAATTTTTAAAAAAGTAAAATTCAATATATATTAGTACTAGTGAAAATATTCATAATGACAATAGTAGATTTTAATCAGGTCTATCAGATGCTGCAATGATATTTCCAATATCTCTAATAGCTTTCGAGAAAATGAGAAGGAATGTCATGTTTTTATATAAATATATAGTTTCATTTTACTGCGTAGTTATTAGTCATAGAACAAATATTCATAATGTCAGTTTTACAGTTTAATTAGGTCTATCAGATACTGCAGTGATATTTTCAATACCTCTAATAGCTTTCGGGAAAATGAGGAGGAAATTCATGTTTTTAAATAAATATTAAGTTTCATTTTACTGCGTAATTATTAGTCATAGAACAAATATTCATAATATCAGTTGTAGAGTTTAATTAGGTCTATCAGATGCTGCAATTATATTTCCTATATCTCTAATAGCTTTCGAGAAAATGACGAGGAAAATCATGTTTTTATATAAAAATACGGTTTTATTTTATTTCGTGATTATTAGTCATAGAACAAATATTCATAATATCAGTTGTAGAGTTGAATTAGGTGTATCAGATGATGCAATGATATTTCCAATATCTCTAATAGCTTTTGAGAAAACGAGGAAGAAAGTAATTTAAAAAAAAGTAAAATTCAGTATTTATTAGTACTAGTGAAAATATTCATTATGACATTAGTAGATTTTAATCAGGTCTATCAGATGCTGCAATGATATTTCCAATATCTCTAATAGCTTTCGAGAAAATGAGGAGGAATGTCATGTTTTTATATAAATATATAGTTTCATTTTACTGCGTAATTATTAGTCATAGAATAAATATTAATAATGTCATTTTTACAGTTTAATTAGGTCTATCAGATGCTGCAGTGATATTTCCAATACCTCTAATAGCTTTCGGGAAAATGAGGAGGAAATTCATGTTTTTAAATAAATATTAAGTTTCATTTTACTGCGTAATTATTAGTCATAGAACAAATATTCATAATATCAGTTGTTGAGTTTAATTAGGTCTATCAGAGCTGCAATTATATTTCCTATATCTCTAATAGCTTTCGAGAAAATGACGAGGAAAATCATGTTTTTATATAAAAATACGGTTTTATTTTACTGCTTAATTATTAGTCATAGAACAACTATACATAATATCAGTTGTACAGTTGAATTAGGCGTATCAAATGATGCAATGATATTTCCAATATCTCTAATAGCTTTCGAGTAAACGAGGAAGAAAGTAATTTTTAAAAAAGTAAAATTCAATATTTATTAGTACTAGTGAAAATATTCATAATGACAGTAGTAGATTTTAATCAGGTCTATCAGATGCTGCAATGATATTTCCAATTTCTCTAATAGCTTTCGAGAAAATGAGGAGGAATGTCATGTTTTTATATAAATATATAGTTTCATTTTACTGCGTAATTATTAGTCATAGAACAAATATTCATAATGTCAGTTTTACAGTTTAATTAGGTCTATCAGATGCTGCAGTGATATTTCCAATACCTCTAATAGCTTTCGGGAAAATGAGGAGGAAATTCATGTTTTTAAATAAATATTAAGTTTCATTTTACTGCGTAATTATTAGTCATAGAACAAATATTCATAATATCAGTTGTAGAGTTTAATTAGGTCTATCAGATGCTGGAATTATATTTCCTATATCTCTAATAGCTTTCGAGAAAATGACGAGGAAAATCATGTTTTTATATAAAAATACGGTTTTATTTTATTTCGTAATTATTAGTCATAGAACAAATATTCATAATATCAGTTGTAGAGTTGAATTAGGTGTATCAGATGATGCAATGATATTTCCAATATCTCTAATAGCTTTTGAGAAAACGAGGAAGAAAGTAATTTAAAAAAAGTAAAATTCAGTATTTATTAGTACTAGTGAAAATATTCATTATGACATTAGTAGATTTTAATCAGGTCTATCAGATGCTGCAATGATATTTCCAATATCACTAATAGCTTTCGAGAAAATGAGGAGGAAATTCATGTTTTTAAATAAATATTAAGTTTCATTTTACTGCGTAATTATTAGTCATAGAAAAAATATTCATAATATCAGTTTTAGAGTTTAACTAGGTGTATCAGCTGTTGCAATGATACTTCCAATATCTCTAATAGCTTTCGAGAAAATGAGGAGGAAAGTCATGTTTTTAAATAAATATTAAGTTTCATTTTACTGCGTAATTATTAGTCATAGAACAAATATTCATAATATCAGTTGTTGAGTTTAATTAGGTCTATCAGAGCTGTAATTATATTTCCTATATCTCTAATAGCTTTCGAGAAAATGACGAGGAAAATCATGTTTTTATATAAAAATACGGTTTTATTTTACTGCTTAATTATTAGTCATAGAACAAATATTCATAATATCAGTTGTACAGTTGAATTAGGCGTATCAAATGATGCAATGATATTTCCAATATCTCTAATGGCTTTCGAGTAAACGAGGAAGAAAGTAATTTTAAAAAAAGTAAAATTCAATATATATTAGTACTAGTGAAAATATTCATAATGACAATAGTAGATTTTAATATGGTCTATCAGATGCTGCAATGATATTTCCAATATCTCTAATAGCTTTCGAGAAAATGAGAAGGAATGTCATGTTTTTATATAAATATATAGTTTCATTTTACTGCGTAGTTATTAGTCATAGAACAAATATTCATAATGTCAGTTTTACAGTTTAATTAGGTCTATCAGATGCTGCAGTGATATTTCCAATACCTCTAATAGCTTTCGGGAAAATGAGGAGGAAATTCATGTTTTTAAATAAATATTAAGTTTCATTTTACTGCGTAATTATTAGTCATAGAACAAATATTCATAATATCAGTTGTAGAGTTTAATTAGGTCTATCAGATGCTGCAATTATATTTCCTATATCTCGAATAGCTTTCGAGAAAATGACGAGGAAAATCATGTTTTTATATAAAAATACGGTTTTATTTTATTTCGTAATTATTAGTCATAGAACAAATATTCATAATATCAGTTGTAGAGTTGAATTAGGTGTATCAGATGATGCAATGATATTTCCAATATCTCTAATAGCTTTTGAGAAAACGAGGAAGAAAGTAATTTAAAAAAAAGTAAAATTCAGTATTTATTAGTACTAGTGAAAATATTCATTATGACATTAGTAGATTTTAATCAGGTCTATCAGATGCTGCAATGATATTTCCAATATCTCTAATAGCTTTCGAGAAAATGAGGAGGAATGTCATGTTTTTATATAAATATATAGTTTCATTTTACTGCGTAATTATTAGTCATAGAATAAATATTAATAATGTCATTTTTACAGTTTAATTAGGTCTATCAGATGGTGCAGTGATATTTCCAATATCTCTAATAGCTTTCGAGAAAATGAAAAGGAAAATCATGTTTTTATATAAATATTAAGTTTCATTTTACTGCGTAATTATTAGTCATAGAACAAATATTCATAATGAGAGTTGTACAGTTTAATTAGCTGTATCAGATGCTGCAATGATATTTCCAATATCTTTAATAGCTTTCGAGAAAATAAGGAGGAAAGTCATGTTTTTAAATAAATATGAAGTTTCATTTTACTGCGTAATTGGTAGTCATAGAACAAATATTCATAATGACAGTTGTACAGTTTAATTAGGTGTATCTGATGCTGCAATGATATTTCCAATATCACTAATAGCTTTCGAGAAAATGAGGAGGAAATTCATGTTTTTAAATAAATATTAAGTTTCATTTTACTGTGTAATTATTAGTCATAGAAAAAATATTCATAATATCAGTTTTAGAGTTTAACTAGGTGTATCAGCTGTTGCAATGATACTTCCAATATCTCTAATAGCTTTCGAGAAAATGAGGAGGAAAGTCATGTTTTTAAATAAATATTAAGTTTCATTTTACTGCGTAATTATTAGTCATAGAACAAATATTCATAATATCAGTTGTTGAGTTTAATTAGGTCTATCAGAGCTGTAATTATATTTCCTATATCTCTAATAGCTTTCGAGAAAATGACGAGGAAAATCATGTTTTTATATAAAAATACGGTTTTATTTTACTGCTTAATTATTAGTCATAGAACAAATATTCATAATATCAGTTGTACAGTTGAATTAGGCGTATCAAATGATGCAATGATATTTCCAATATCTCTAATAGCTTTCGAGTAAACGAGGAAGAAAGTAATTTTAAAAAAATTAAAATTCAATATATATTAGTACTAGTGAAAATATTCATAATGACAATAGTAGATTTTAATCAGGTCTATCAGATGCTGCAATGATATTTCCAATATCTCTAATAGCTTTCGAGAAAATGAGAAGGAATGTCATGTTTTTATATAAATATATAGTTTCATTTTACTGCGTAGTTATTAGTCATAGAACAAATATTCATAATGTCAGTTTTACAGTTTAATTAGGTCTATCAGATGCTGCAATGATATTTCCAATACCTCTAATAGCTTTCGGGAAAATGAGGAGGAAATTCATGTTTTTAAATAAATATTAAGTTTCATTTTACTGCGTAATTATTAGTCATAGAACAAATATTCATAATATCAGTTGTAGAGTTTAATTAGGTCTATCAGATGCTGCAATTATATTTCCTATATCTCTAATAGCTTTCGAGAAAATGACGAGGAAAATCATGTTTTTATATAAAAATACGGTTTTATTTTATTTCGTAATTATTAGTCATAGAACAAATATTCATAATATCAGTTGTAGAGTTGAATTAGGTGTATCAGATGATGCAATGATATTTCCAATATCTCTAATAGCTTTTGAGAAAACGAGGAAGAAAGTAATTTAAAAAAAAGTAAAATTCAGTATTTATTAGTACTAGTGAAAATATTCATTATGACATTAGTAGATTTTAATCAGGTCTATCAGATGCTGCAATGATATTTCCAATATCTCTAATAGCTTTCGAGAAAATGAGGAGGAATGTCATGTTTTTATATAAATATATAGTTTCATTTTACTGCGTAATTATTAGTCATAGAATAAATATTAATAATGTCATTTTTACAGTTTAATTAGGTCTATCAGATGGTGCAGTGATATTTCCAATATCTCTAATAGCTTTCGAGAAAATGAAAAGGAAAATCATGTTTTTATATAAATATTAAGTTTCATTTTACTGCGTAATTATTAGTCATAGAACAAATATTCATAATGAGAGTTGTACAGTTTAATTAGTTGTATCAGATGCTGCAATGATATTTCCAATATCTTTAATAGCTTTCGAGAAAATAAGGAGGAAAGTCATGTTTTTAAATAAATATGAAGTTTAATTTTACTGCGTAATTGGTAGTCATAGAACAAATATTCATAATGACAGTTGTACAGTTTAATTAGGTGTATCTGATGCTGCAATGATATTTCCAATATCACTAATAGCTTTCGAGAAAATGAGGAGGAAATTCATGTTTTTAAATAAATATTAAGTTTCATTTTACTGCGTAATTATTAGTCATAGAAAAAATATTCATAATATCAGTTTTAGAGTTTAACTAGGTGTATCAGCTGTTGCAATGATACTTCCAATATCTCTAATAGCTTTCGAGAAAATGAGGAGGAAAGTCATGTTTTTAAATAAATATTAAGTTTCATTTTACTGCGTAATTATTAGTCATAGAACAAATATTCATAATATCAGTTGTTGAGTTTAATTAGGTCTATCAGAGCTGTAATTATATTTCCTATATCTCTAATAGCTTTCGAGAAAATGACGAGGAAAATCATGTTTTTATATAAAAATACGGTTTTATTTTACTGCTTAATTATTAGTCATAGAACAAATATTCATAATATCAGTTGTACAGTTGAATTAGGCGTATCAAATGATGCAATGATATTTCCAATATCTCTAATAGCTTTCGAGTAAACGAGGAAGAAAGTAATTTAAAAAAAAGTAAAATTCAATATATATTAGTACTAGTGAAAATATTCATAATGACAATAGTAGATTTTAATCAGGTCTATCAGATGCTGCAATGATATTTCCAATATCTCTAATAGCTTTCGAGAAAATGAGAAGGAATGTCATGTTTTTATATAAATATATAGTTTCATTTTACTGCGTAGTTATTAGTCATAGAACAAATATTCATAATGTCAGTTTTACAGTTTAATTAGGTCTATCAGATGCTGCAGTGATATTTCCAATACCTCTAATAGCTTTCGGGAAAATGAGGAGGAAATTCATGTTTTTAAATAAAAATTAAGTTTCATTTTACTGCGTAATTATTAGTCATAGAACAAATATTCATAATATCAGTTGTAGAGTTTAATTAGGTCTATCAGAGCTGCAATTATATTTCCTATATCTCTAATAGCTTTCGAGAAAATGACGAGGAAAATCATGTTTTTATATAAAAATACGGTTTTATTTTACTGCGTAATTATTAGTCATAGAACAAATATTCATAATATCAGTTGTACAGTTGAATTAGGTGTATCAGATGATGCAATGATATTTCCAATATCTCTAATAGCTTTCGAGTAAACGAGGAAGAAAGTAATTTTAAAAAAAGTAAAATTCAGTATTTATTAGTACTAGTGAAAATATTCATAATGACAGTAGTAGATTTTAATCAGTTCTATCAGATGCTGCAATGATATTTCCAATATCTCTAATAGCTTTCGAGAAAATGAGGAGGAATGTCATGTTTTTCTATAAATATATAGTTTCATTTTACTGCGTAATTATTAGTCATAAAACAAATATTCATAATGTCAGTTTTATAGTTTAATTAGGTCTATCAGATGCTGCAGTGATATTTCCAATATCTCTAATAGCTTTCGAGAAAATGAGGAGGAAAATCATGTTTTTATATAAATATTAAGTTTCATTTTACTGCGTAATTATTAGTCATAGAACAAATATTCATAATGAGAGTTGTACAGTTTAATTAGGTGAATCAGATGCTGCAATGATATTTTCAATAGCTCTAATAGCTTTCGAGAAAATGAGGATGAAAATCATGTTTTTATATAAATATTAAGTTTAATTTTACTGCGTAATTATTAGTGATAGAACAAATATTCATAATGAGAGTTGTACAGTTTAATTAGGTGTATCAGATGCTGAAACGATATTTCCAATAACTCTAATAGCTTTCTAGAAAATGAGGAGGAAAGTCATGCTTTTATATAAATATTAAATTTCATTTTACTGCGTAATTATTAGTCATAGAACCAATATTCATAATATCAGTTGTAGGAGTTAATTAGGTGTATCAGCTGTTGCAATGATATTTCCAATATCTCTAATAGCTTTCGAGAAAATGAGGAGGAAAGTCATGTTTTTAAATAAATATTAAGTTTCATTTTACTGCGTAATTATTAGTCATAGTACAAATATTCATAATATCAGTTGTACAGTTTAATTAGGTCTATTAGATGCTGCAATTATATTTCCAATATCTCTAATAGCTTTTGAGAAAATGACGAGGAAAATCATGTTTTTATATAAAAATACGGTTTTTTTTTATTTCGTAATTATTAGTCATAGAACAAATATTCATAATATCAGTTGTATAGTTGAATTAGGTGTATCAGATGATGCAATGATATTTCCAATATCTCTAATAGCTTTCGAGAAAACGAGGAAGAAAGTAATATTAAAAAAGGTAAAATTTAGTATTTATTAGTACTAGTGAAAATATTCATAATGACAGTAGTAGATTTTAATCAGGTCTATCAAATGCTGCAATGATATTTCCAATATCTCTAATAGCTTTCGAGAAAATGAGGAGGAATGTCATGTTTTTATAAAAATATATAGTTTCATTTTACTGCATAATTATTAGTCATAGAATAAATATTAATAATGTCAGTGTGAGAGTTTAATTGAGTCTATCAGATGCTGCAGTGATATTTCCAATATCTCTAATAGCTTTCGAGAAAATGAGGAGGAAAATCATGTTTTTATATAAATATTAAGTTTCATTTTACTGCGTAATTATTAGTCATAGAACAAATATTCATAATGAGAGTTGTACAGTTTAATTAGTTGTATCAGATGCTGCAATGATATTTCCAATATCTCTAATAGCTTTCAAGAAAATGAGGAGGAAAGTCATGTTTTTAAATAAATATTAAGTTTAATTTTACTGCGTAATTGGTAGTCATAGAACAAATATTCATAATGACAGTTGTACAGTTTAATTAGGTGTATCAGATGCTGCAATGATATTTCCAATATCACTAACAGCTTTCGGGAAAATGAGGAGGAAATTCATGTTTTTAAATAAATATTAAGTTTCATTTTACTGCGTAATTATTAGTCATAGAAAAAATATTCATAATATCAGTTGTAGAGTTTAATTAGGTGTATCAGCTGTTGCAATGATATTTCCAATATCTCTAATAGCTTTCGAGAAAATGAGGAGGAAATTCATGTTTTTAAATAAATATTAAGTTTCATTTTACTGCGTAATTATTAGTCATAGAACAAATATTCATAATATCAGTTGTTGAGTTTAATTAGGTCTATCAGAGCTGCAATTATATTTCCTATATCTCTAATAGCTTTCGAGAAAATGACGAGGAAAATCATGTTTTTATATAAAAATACGGTTTTATTTTACTGCTTAATTGTTAGTCATAGAACAACTATTCATAATATCAGTTGTACAGTTGAATTAGGCGTATCAAATGATGCAATGATATTTCCAATATCTCTAATAGCTTTCGAGTAAACGAGGAAGAAAGTAATTTTTAAAAAAGTAAAATTCAATATTTATTAGTACTAATGAAAATATCCATAATGACAATAGTAGATTTTAATCAGGTCTATCAGATGCTGCAATGATATTTCCAATATCTCTAATAGCTTTCGAGAAAATGAGGAGGAATGTCATGTTTTTATATAAATATATAGTTTCATTTTACTGCGTAATTATTAGTCATAGAACAAATATTCATAATGTCAGTTTTACAGTTTAATTAGGTCTATCAGATGCTGCAGTGATATTTCCAATACCTCTAATAGCTTTCGGGAAAATGAGGAGGAAATTCATGTTTTTAAATAAATATTAAGTTTCATTTTACTGCGTAATTATTAGTCATAGAACAAATATTCATAATATCAGTTGTAGAGTTTAATTAGGTCTATCAGATGCTGCAATTATATTTCCTATATCTCTAATAGCTTTCGAGAAAATGACGAGGAAAATCATGTTTTTATATAAAAATACGGTTTTATTTTATTTCGTAATTATTAGTCATAGAACAAATATTCATAATATCAGTTGTAGAGTTGAATTAGGTGTATCAGATGATGCAATGATATTTCCAATATCTCTAATAGCTTTTGAGAAAACGAGGAAGAAAGTAATTTAAAAAAAAGTAAAATTCAGTATTTATTAGTACTAGTGAAAATATTCATTATGACATTAGTAGATTTTAATCAGGTCTATCAGATGCTGCAATGATATTTCCAATATCTCTAATAGCTTTCGAGAAAATGAGGAGGAATTTCATGTTTTTATATAAATATATAGTTTCATTTTACTGCGTAATTATTAGTCATAGAATAAATATTAATAATGTCATTTTTACAGTTTAATTAGGTCTATCAGATGGTTCAGTGATATTTCCAATATCTCTAATAGCTTTCGAGAAAATGAGGAGGAAAATCATGTTTTTATATAAATATTAAGTTTCATTTTACTGCGTAATTATTAGTCATAGAACAAATATTCATAATGAGAGTTGTACAGTTTAATTAGTTGTATCAGATGCTGCAATGATATTTCCAATATCTTTAATAGCTTTCGAGAAAATAAGGAGGAAAGTCATGTTTTTAGATAAATATGAAGTTTAATTTTACTGCGTAATTGGTAGTCATAGAACAAATATTCATAATGACAGTTGTACAGTTTAATTAGGTGTATCTGATGCTGCAATGATATTTCCAATATCACTAATAGCTTTCGAGAAAATGAGGAGGAAATTCATGTTTTTAAATAAATATTAAGTTTCATTTTACTGCGTAATTATTAGTCATAGAAAAAATATTCATAATATCAGTTTTAGAGTTTAACTAGGTGTATCAGCTGTTGCAATGATACTTCCAATATCTCTAATAGCTTTCGAGAAAATGAGGAGGAAAGTCATGTTTTTAAATAAATATTAAGTTTCATTTTACTGCGTAATTATTAGTCATACAACAAATATTCATAATATCAGTTGTTGAGTTTAATTAGGTCTATCAGAGCTGCAATTATATTTCCTATATCTCTAATAGCTTTCGAGAAAATGACGAGGAAAATCATGTTTTTATATAAAAATACGGTTTTATTTTACTGCTTAATTATTAGTCATAGAACAAATATTCATAATATCAGTTGTACAGTTGAATTAGGCGTATCAAATGATGCAATGATATTTCCAATATCTCTAATAGCTTTCGAGTAAACGAGGAAGAAAGTAATTTTAAAAAAAGTAAAATTCAATATTTATTAGTACTAGTGAAAATATTCATAATGACAATAGTAGATTTTAATCAGGTCTATCAGATGCTGCAATGATATTTCCAATATCTCTAATAGCTTTCGAGAAAATGAGGAGGAATGTCATGTTTTTATATAAATATATAGTTTCATTTTACTGCGTAATTATTAGTCATAGAACAAATATTCATAATGTCAGTTTTACAGTTTAATTAGGTCTATCAGATGCTGCAGTGATATTTCCAATACCTCTAATAGCTTTCGGGAAAATGAGGAGGAAATTCATGTTTTTAAATAAATATTAAGTTTCATTTTACTGCGTAATTATTAGTCATAGAACAAATATTCATAATATCAGTTGTAGAGTTGAATTAGGTGTATCAGATGATGCAATGATATTTAAAATATCTCTAATAGCTTTTGAGAAAACGAGGAAGAAAGTAATTTAAAAAAAAGTAAAATTCAGTATTTATTAGTACTAGTGAAAATATTCATTATGACATTAGTAGATTTTAATCAGGTCTATCAGATGCTGCAATGATATTTCCAATATCTCTAATAGCTTTCGAGAAAATGAGGAGGAATGTCATGTTTTTATATAAATATATAGTTTCATTTTACTGCGTAATTATTAGTCATAGAATAAATATTCATAATGTCATTTTTACAGTTTAATTAGGTCTATCAGATGGTGCAGTGATATTACCAATATCTCTAATAGCTTTCGAGAAAATGAGGAGGAAAATCATGTTTTTATATAAATATTAAGTTTCATTTTACTGCGTAATTATTAGTCATAGAACAAATATTCATAATGAGAGTTGTACAGTTTAATTAGTTGTATCAGATGCTGCAATGATATTTCCAATATCTTTAATACCATTCGAGAAAATAAGGAGGAAAGTCATGTTTTTAAATAAATATGAAGTTTAATTTTATTGCGTAATTGGTAGTCATAGAACAAATGTTCATAATGACAGTTGTACAGTTTAATTAGGTGTATCAGATGCTGCAATGATATTTCCAATGTCACTAATAGCTTTCGAGAAAATGAGGAGGAAATTCATGTTTTTAAATAAATATTAAGTTTCATTTTACTGCGTAATTATTAGTCATAGAAAAAATATTCATAATATCAGTTTTAGAGTTTAACTAGGTGTATCAGCTGTTGCAATGATACTTCCAATATCTCTAATAGCTTTCGAGAAAATGAGGAGGAAAGTCATGTTTTTAAATAAATATTAAGTTTCATTTTACTGCATAATTATTAGTCATAGAACAAATATTCATAATATCAGTTGTTGAGTTTAATTAGGTCTATCAGAGCTGTAATTATATTTCCTATATCTCTAATAGCTTTCGAGAAAATGACGAGGAAAATCATGTTTTTATATAAAAATACGGTTTTATTTTACTGCTTAATTATTAGTCATAGAACAAATATTCATAATATCAGTTGTACAGTTGAATTAGGCGTATCAAATGATGCAATGATATTTCCAATATCTCTAATAGCTTTCGAGTAAACGAGGAAGAAAGTAATTTTAAAAAAAGTAAAATTCAATATATATTAGTACTAGTGAAAATATTCATAATGACAATAGTAGATTTTAATCAGGTCTATCAGATGCTGCAATGATATTTCCAATATCTCTAATAGCTTTCGAGAAAATGAGAAGGAATGTCATGTTTTTATATAAATATATAGTTTCATTTTACTGCGTAGTTATTAGTCATAGAACAAATATTCATAATGTCAGTTTTACAGTTTAATTAGGTCTATCAGATGCTGCAGTTATATTTCCAATACCTCTAATAGCATTCGGGAAAATGAGGAGGAAATTCATGTTTTTAAATAAATATTAAGTTTCATTTTACTGCGTAATTATTAGTCATAGAACAAATATTCATAATATCAGTTGTAGAGTTTAATTAGGTCTATCAGATGCTGCAATTATATTTCCTATATCTCTAATAGCTTTCGAGAAAATGACGAGGAAAATCATGTTTTTATATAAAAATACAGTTTTATTTTATTTCGTAATTATTAGTCATAGAACAAATATTCATAATATCAGTTGTAGAGTTGAATTAGGTGTATCAGATGATGCAATGATATTTCCAATATCTCTAATAGCTTTTGAGAAAACGAGGAAGAAAGTAATTTAAAAAAAAGTAAAATTCAGTATTTATTAGTACTAGTGAAAATATTCATTATGACATTAGTAGATTTTAATCAGGTCTATCAGATGCTGCAATGATATTTCCAATATCTCTAATAGCTTTCGAGAAAATGAGGAGGAATGTCATGTTTTTATATAAATATATAGTTTCATTTTACTGCGTAATTATTAGTCATAGAATAAATATTAATAATGTCATTTTTACAGTTTAATTAGGTCTATCAGATGGTGCAGTGATATTTCCAATATCTCTAATAGCTTTCGAGAAAATGAAAAGGAAAATCATGTTTTTATATAAATATTAAGTTTCATTTTACTGCGTAATTATTAGTCATAGAACAAATATTCATAATGAGAGTTGTACAGTTTAATTAGCTGTATCAGATGCTGCAATGATATTTCCAATATCTTTAATAGCTTTCGAGAAAATAAGGAGGAAAGTCATGTTTTTAAATAAATATGAAGTTTAATTTTACTGCGTAATTGGTAGTCATAGAACAAATATTCATAATGACAGTTGTACAGTTTAATTAGGTGTATCTGATGCTGCAATGATATTTCCAATATCACTAATAGCTTTCGAGAAAATGAGGAGGAAATTCATGTTTTTAAATAAATATTAAGTTTCATTTTACTGCGTAATTATTAGTCATAGAAAAAATATTCATAATATCAGTTTTAGAGTTTAACTAGGTGTATCAGCTGTTGCAATGATACTTCCAATATCTCTAATAGCTTTCGAGAAAATGAGGAGGAAAGTCATGTTTTTAAATAAATATTAAGTTTCATTTTACTGCGTAATTATTAGTCATAGAACAAATATTCATAATATCAGTTGTTGAGTTTAATTAGGTCTATCAGAGCTGTAATTATATTTCCTATATCTCTAATAGCTTTCGAGAAAATGACGAGGAAAATCATGTTTTTATATAAAAATACGGTTTTATTTTACTGCTTAATTATTAGTCATAGAACAAATATTCATAATATCAGTTGTACAGTTGAATTAGGCGTATCAAATGATGCAATGATATTTCCAATATCTCTAATAGCTTTCGAGTAAACGAGGAAGAAAATAATTTTAAAAAAGTAAAATTCAATATATATTAGTACTAGTGAAAATATTCATAATGACAATAGTAGATTTTAATCAGGTCTATCAGATGCTGCAATGATATTTCCAATATCTCTAATAGCTTTCGAGAAAATGAGAAGGAATGTAATGTTTTTATATAAATATATAGTTTCATTTTACTGCGTAGTTATTAGTCATAGAACAAATATTCATAATGTCAGTTTTACAGTTTAATTAGGTCTATCAGATGCTGCAGTGATATTTCCAATACCTCTAATAGCTTTCGGGAAAATGAGGAGGAAATTCATGTTTTTAAATAAATATTAAGTTTCATTTTACTGCGTAATTATTAGTCATAGAACAAATATTCATAATATCAGTGGTTGAGTTTAATTAGGTCTATCAGAGCTGCAATTATATTTCCTATATCTCTAATAGCTTTCGAGAAAATGACGAGGAAAATCATGTTTTTATATAAAAATACGGTTTTATTTTACTGCGTAATTATTAGTCATAGAACAAATATTCATAATATCAGTTGTACAGTTGAATTAGGTGTATCAGATGATGCAATGATATTTCCAATATCTCTAATAGCTTTCGAGTAAACGAGGAAGAAAGTAATTTAAAAAAAAGTAAAATTCAGTATTTATTAGTACTAGTGAAAATATTCATAATGACAGTAGTAGATTTTAATCAGTTCTATCAGATGCTGCAATGATATTTCCAATATCTCTAATAGCTTTCGAGAAAATGAGGAGGAATGTCATGTTTTTCTATAAATATATAGTTTCATTTTACTGCGTAATTATTAGTCATAAAACAAATATTCATAATTTCAGTTTTATAGTTTAATTAGGTCTATCAGATGCTGCAGTGATATTTCCAATATCTCTAATAGCTTTCGAGAAAATGAGGAGGAAAATCATGTTTTTATATAAATATTAAGTTTCATTTTACTGCGTAATTATTAGTCATAGAACAAATATTCATAATGAGAGTTGTACAGTTTAATTAGGTGAATCAGATGCTGCAATGATATTTTCAATAGCTCTAATAGCTTTCGAGAAAATGAGGAGGAAAATCATGTTTTTATATAAATATTAAGTTTAATTTTACTGCGTAATTATTAGTGATAGAACAAATATTCATAATGAGAGTTGTACAGTTTAATTAGGTGTATCAGATGCTGAAACGATATTTCCAATATCTCTAATAGCTTTCTAGAAAATGAGGAGGAAAGTCATGCTTTTATATAAATATTAAGTTTCATTTTACTGCGTAATTATTAGTCATAGAACCAATATTCATAATATCAGTTGTAGAGTTTAATTAGGTGTATCAGTTGTTGCAATGATATTTCCAATATCTCTAATAGCTTTCGAGAAAATGAGGAGGAAAGTCGTGTTTTTAAATAAATATTAAGTTTCATTTTACTGCGTAATTATTAGTCATAGTACAAATATTCATAATATCAGTTGTACAGTTTAATTAGGTCTATTAGATGCTGCAATTATATTTCCAATATCTCTAATAGCTTTTGAGAAAATGACGAGGAAAATCATGTTTTTATATAAAAATACGGTTTTTTTTTATTTCGTAATTATTAGTCATAGAACAAATATTCATAATATCAGTTGTATAGTTGAATTAGGTGTATCAGATGATGCAATGATATTTCCAATATCTCTAATAGCTTTCGAGAAAACGAGGAAGAAAGTAATATTAAAAAAGGTAAAATTCAGTATTTATTAGTACTAGTGAAAATATTCATAATGACAGTAGTAGATTTTAATCAGGTCTATCAAATGCTGCAATGATATTTCCAATATCTCTAATAGCTTTCGAGAAAATGAGGAGGAATGTCATGTTTTTATAAAAATATATAGTTTCATTTTACTGCATAATTATTAGTCATAGAATAAATATTAATAATGTCAGTGTGAGAGTTTAATTAAGTCTATCAGATGCTGCAGTGATATTTCCAATATCTCTAATAGCTTTCGAGAAAATGAGGAGGAAAATCATGTTTTTATATAAATATTAAGTTTCATTTTACTGCGTAATTATTAGTCATAGAACAAATATTCATAATGAGAGTTGTACAGTTTAATTAGTTGTATCAGATGCTGCAATGATATTTCCAATATCTCTAATAGCTTTCAAGAAAATGAGGAGGAAAGTCATGTTTTTAAATAAATATTAAGTTTAATTTTACTGCGTAATTGGTAGTCATAGAACAAATATTCATAATGACAGTTGTACAGTTTAATTAGGTGTATCAGATGCTGCAATGATATTTCCAATATCACTAACAGCTTTCGGGAAAATGAGGAGGAAATTCATGTTTTTAAATAAATATTAAGTTTCATTTTACTGCGTAATTATTAGTCATAGAAAAAATATTCATAATATCAGTTGTAGAGTTTAATTAGGTGTATCAGCTGTTGCAATGATATTTCCAATATCTCTAATAGCTTTCGAGAAAATGAGGAGGAAATTCATGTTTTTAAATAAATATTAAGTTTCATTTTACTGCGTAATTATTAGTCATAGAACAAATATTCATAATATCAGTTGTTGAGTTTAATTAGGTCTATCAGAGCTGCAATTATATTTCCTATATCTCTAATAGCTTTCGAGAAAATGACGAGGAAAATCATGTTTTTATATAAAAATACGGTTTTATTTTACTGCTTAATTATTAGTCATAGAACAACTATTCATAATATCAGTTGTACAGTTGAATTAGGCGTATCAAATGATGCAATGATATTTCCAATATCTCTAATAGCTTTCGAGTAAACGAGGAAGAAAGTAATTTTTAAAAAAGTAAAATTCAATATTTATTAGTACTAGTGAAAATATCCATAATGACAGTAGTAGATTTTAATCAGGTCTATCAGATGCTGCAATGATATTTCCAATATCTCTAATAGCTTTCGAGAAAATGAGGAGGAATGTCATGTTTTTATATAAATATATAGTTTCATTTTACTGCGTAATTATTAGTCATAGAACAAATATTCATAATGTCAGTTTTACAGTTTAATTAGGTCTATCAGATGCTGCAGTGATATTTCCAATACCTCTAATAGCTTTCGGGAAAATGAGGAGGAAATTCATGTTTTTAAATAAATATTAAGTTTCATTTTACTGCGTAATTATTAGTCATAGAACAAATATTCATAATATCAGTTGTAGAGTTTAATTAGGTCTATCAGATGCTGCAATTATATTTCCTATATCTCTAATAGCTTTCGAGAAAATGACGAGGAAAATCATGTTTTTATATAAAAATACGGTTTTATTTTATTTCGTAATTATTAGTCATAGAACAAATATTAATAATATCAGTTGTAGAGTTGAATTAGGTGTATCAGATGATGCAATGATATTTCCAATATCTCTAATAGCTTTTGAGAAAACGAGGAAGAAAGTAATTTTAAAAAAAGTAAAATTCAGTATTTATTAGTACTAGTGAAAATATTCATTATGACATTAGTAGATTTTAATCAGGTCTATCAGATGCTGCAATGATATTTCCAATATCTCTAATAGCTTTCGAGAAAATGAGGAGGAATGTCATGTTTTTATATAAATATATAGTTTCATTTTACTGCGTAATTATTAGTCATAGAATAAATATTAATAATGTCATTTTTACAGTTTAATTAGGTCTATCAGATGGTGCAGTGATATTTCCAATATCTCTAATAGCTTTCGAGAAAATGAAAAGGAAAATCATGTTTTTATATAAATATTAAGTTTCATTTTACTGCGTAATTATTAGTCATAGAACAAATATTCATAATGAGAGTTGTACAGTTTAATTAGCTGTATCAGATGCTGCAATGATATTTCCAATATCTTTAATAGCTTTCGAGAAAATAAGGAGGAAAGTCATGTTTTTAAATAAATATGAAGTTTAATTTTACTGCGTAATTGGTAGTCATAGAACAAATATTCATAATGACAGTTGTACAGTTTAATTAGGTGTATCTGATGCTGCAATGATATTTCCAATATCACTAATAGCTTTCGAGAAAATGAGGAGGAAATTCATGTTTTTAAATAAATATTAAGTTTCATTTTACTGCGTAATTATTAGTCATAGAAAAAATATTCATAATATCAGTTTTAGAGTTTAACTAGGTGTATCAGCTGTTGCAATGATACTTCCAATATCTCTAATAGCTTTCGAGAAAATGAGGAGGAAAGTCATGTTTTTAAATAAATATTAAGTTTCATTTTACTGCGTAATTATTAGTCATAGAACAAATATTCATAATATCAGTTGTTGAGTTTAATTAGGTCTATCAGAGCTGTAATTATATTTCCTATATCTCTAATAGCTTTCGAGAAAATGACGAGGAAAATCATGTTTTTATATAAAAATACGGTTTTATTTTACTGCTTAATTATTAGTCATAGAACAAATATTCATAATATCAGTTGTACAGTTGAATTAGGCGTATCAAATGATGCAATGATATTTCCAATATCTCTAATAGCTTTCGAGTAAACGAGGAAGAAAGTAATTTTTAAAAAAGTAAAATTCAATATATATTAGTACTAGTGAAAATATTCATAATGACAATAGTAGATTTTAATCAGGTCTATCAGATGCTGCAATGATATTTCCAATATCTCTAATAGCTTTCGAGAAAATGAGAAGGAATGTAATGTTTTTATATAAATATATAGTTTCATTTTACTGCGTAGTTATTAGTCATAGAACAAATATTCATAATGTCAGTTTTACAGTTTAATTAGGTCTATTAGATGCTGCAGTGATATTTCCAATACCTCTAATAGCTTTCGGGAAAATGAGGAGGAAATTCATGTTTTTAAATAAATATTAAGTTTCATTTTACTGCGTAATTATTAGTCATAGAACAAATATTCATAATATTAGTTGTAGAGTTTAATTAGGTCTATCAGATGCGTCAATTATATTTCCTATATCTCTAATAGCTTTCGAGAAAATGACGAGGAAAATCATGTTTTTATATAAAAATACGGTTTTATTTTATTTCGTAATTATTAGTCATAGAACAAATATTCATAATATCAGTTGTAGAGTTGAATTAGGTGTATCAGATGATGCAATGATATTTCCAATATCTCTAATAGCTTTTGAGAAAACGAGGAAGAAAGTAATTTAAAAAAAAGTAAAATTCAGTATTTATTAGTACTAGTGAAAATATTCATTATGACATTAGTAGATTTTAATCAGGTCTATCAGATGCTGCAATGATATTTCCAATATCTCTAATAGCTTTCGAGAAAATGAGGAGGAATGTCATGTTTTTATATAAATATATAGTTTCATTTTACTGCGTAATTATTAGTCATAGAATAAATATTAATAATGTCATTTTTACAGTTTAATTAGGTCTATCAGATGGTGCAGTGATATTTCCAATATCTCTAATAGCTTTCGAGAAAATGAAAAGGAAAATCATGTTTTTATATAAATATTAAGTTTCATTTTACTGCGTAATTATTAGTCATAGAACAAATATTCATAATGAGAGTTGTACAGTTTAATTAGTTGTATCAGATGCTGCAATGATATTTCCAATATCTTTAATAGCTTTCGAGAAAATAAGGAGGAAAGTCATGTTTTTAAATAAATATGAAGTTTAATTTTACTGCGTAATTGGTAGTCATAGAACAAATATTCATAATGACAGTTGTACAGTTTAATTAGGTGTATCAGATGCTGCAATGATATTTCCAATATCACTAATAGCTTTCGAGAAAATGAGGAGGAAATTCATGTTTTTAAATAAATATTAAGTTTCATTTTACTGCGTAATTATTAGTCATAGAAAAAATATTCATAATATCAGTTTTAAAGTTTAACTAGGTGTATCAGCTGTTGCAATGATACTTCCAATATCTCTAATAGCTTTCGAGAAAATGAGGAGGAAAGTCATGTTTTTAAATAAATATTAAGTTTCATTTTACTGCGTAATTATTAGTCATAGAACAAATATTCATAATATCAGTTGTTGAGTTTAATTAGGTCTATCAGAGCTGTAATTATATTTCCTATATCTCTAATAACTTTCGAGAAAATGACGAGGAAAATCATGTTTTTATATAAAAATACGATTTTATTTTACTGCTTAATTATTAGTCATAGAACAAATATTCATAATATCAGTTGTACAGTTGAATTAGGCGTATCAAATGATGCAATGATATTTCCAATATCTCTAATAGCTTTCGAGTAAACGAGGAAGAAAGTAATTTTAAAAAAAGTAAAATTCAATATATATTAGTACTAGTGAAAATATTCATAATGACAATAGTAGATTTTAATCAGGTCTATCAGATGCTGCAATGATATTTCCAATATCTCTAATAGCTTTCGAGAAAATGAGAAGGAATGTCATGTTTTTATATAAATATATAGTTTCATTTTACTGCGTAGTTATTAGTCATAGAACAAATATTCATAATGTCAGTTTTACAGTTTAATTAGGTCTATCAGATGCTGCAGTGATATTTCCAATACCTCTAATAGCTTTCGGGAAAATGAGGAGGAAATTCATGTTTTTAAATAAATATTAAGTTTCATTTTACTGCGTAATTATTAGTCATAGAACAAATATTCATAATATCAGTTGTAGAGTTTAATTAGGTCTATCAGATGCTGCAATTATATTTCTTATATCTCTAATAGCTTTCGAGAAAATGACGAGGAAAATCATGTTTTTATATAAAAATACGGTTTTATTTTATTTCGTAATTATTAGTCATAGAACAAATATTCATAATATCAGTTGTAGAGTTGAATTAGGTGTATCAGATGATGCAATGATATTTAAAATATCTCTAATAGCTTTTGAGAAAACGAGGAAGAAAGTAATTTAAAAAAAGTAAAATTCAGTATTTATTAGTACTAGTGAAAATATTCATTATGACATTAGTAGATTTTAATCAGGTCTATCAGATGCTGCAATGATATTTCCAATATCTCTAATAGCTTTCGAGAAAATGAGGAGGAATGTCATGTTTTTATATAAATATATAGTTTCATTTTACTGCGTAATTATTAGTCATAGAATAAATATTCATAATGTCATTTTTACAGTTTAATTAGGTCTATCAGATGGTGCAGTGATATTACCAATATCTCTAATAGCTTTCGAGAAAATGAGGAGGAAAATCATGTTTTTATATAAATATTAAGTTTCATTTTACTGCGTAATTATTAGTCATAGAACAAATATTCATAATGAGAGTTGTACAGTTTAATTAGTTGTATCAGATGCTGCAATGATATTTCCAATATCTTTAATAGCATTCGAGAAAATAAGGAGGAAAGTCATGTTTTTAAATAAATATGAAGTTTAATTTTATTGCGTAATTGGTAGTCATAGAACAAATGTTCATAATGACAGTTGTACAGTTTAATTAGGTGTATCAGATGCTGCAATGATATTTCCAATGTCACTAATAGCTTTCGAGAAAATGAGGAGGAAATTCATGTTTTTAAATAAATATTAAGTTTCATTTTACTGCGTAATTATTAGTCATAGAAAAAATATTCATAATATCAGTTTTAGAGTTTAACTAGGTGTATCAGCTGTTGCAATGATACTTCCAATATCTCTAATAGCTTTCGAGAAAATGAGGAGGAAAGTCATGTTTTTAAATAAATATTAAGTTTCATTTTACTGCGTAATTATTAGTCATAGAACAAATATTCATAATATCAGTTGTTGAGTTTAATTAGGTCTATCAGAGCTGTAATTATATTTCCTATATCTCTAATAGCTTTCGAGAAAATGACGAGGAAAATCATGTTTTTATATAAAAATACGGTTTTATTTTACTGCTTAATTATTAGTCATAGAACAAATATTCATAATATCAGTTGTACAGTTGAATTAGGCGTATCAAATGATGCAATGATATTTCCAATATCTCTAATAGCTTTCGAGTAAACGAGGAAGAAATTAATTTTAAAAAAAGTAAAATTCAATATATATTAGTACTAGTGAAAATATTCATAATGACAATAGTAGATTTTAATCAGGTCTATCAGATGCTGCAATGATATTTCCAATATCTCTAATAGCTTTCGAGAAAATGAGAAGGAATGTCATGTTTTTATATAAATATATAGTTTCATTTTACTGCGTAGTTATTAGTCATAGAACAAATATTCATAATGTCAGTTTTACAGTTTAATTAGGTCTATCAGATGCTGCAGTGATATTTCCAATACCTCTAATAGCTTTCGGGAAAATGAGGAGGAAATTCATGTTTTTAAATAAATATTAAGTTTCATTTTACTGCGTAATTATTAGTCATAGAACAAATATTCATAATATCAGTTGTAGAGTTTAATTAGGTCTATCAGATGCTGCAATTATATTTCCTATATCTCTAATAGCTTTCGAGAAAATGACGAGGAAAATCATGTTTTTATATAAAAATACAGTTTTATTTTATTTCGTAATTATTAGTCATAGAACAAATATTCATAATATCAGTTGTAGAGTTGAATTAGGTGTATCAGATGATGCAATGATATTTCCAATATCTCTAATAGCTTTTGAGAAAACGAGGAAGAAAGTAATTTAAAAAAAAGTAAAATTCAGTATTTATTAGTACTAGTGAAAATATTCATTATGACATTAGTAGATTTTAATCAGGTCTATCAGATGCTGCAATGATATTTCCAATATCTCTAATAGCTTTCGAGAAAATGAGGAGGAATGTCATGTTTTTATATAAATATATAGTTTCATTTTACTGCGTAATTATTAGTCATAGAATAAATATTAATAATGTCATTTTTACAGTTTAATTAGGTCTATCAGATGGTGCAGTGATATTTCCAATATCTCTAATAGCTTTTGAGAAAATGAAAAGGAAAATCATGTTTTTATATAAATATTAAGTTTCATTTTACTGCGTAATTATTAGTCATAGAACAAATATTCATAATGAGAGTTGTACAATTTAATTAGCTGTATCAGATGCTGCAATGATATTTCCAATATCTTTAATAGCTTTCGAGAAAATAAGGAGGAAAGTCATGTTTTTAAATAAATATGAAGTTTAATTTTACTGCGTAATTGGTAGTCATAGAACAAATATTCATAATGACAGTTGTACAGTTTAATTAGGTGTATCTGATGCTGCAATGATATTTCCAATATCACTAATAGCTTTCGAGAAAATGAGGAGGAAATTCATGTTTTTAAATAAATATTAAGTTTCATTTTACTGCGTAATTATTAGTCATAGAAAAAATATTCATAATATCAGTTTTAGAGTTTAACTAGGTGTATCAGCTGTTGCAATGATACTTCCAATATCTCTAATAGCTTTCGAGAAAATGAGGAGGAAAGTCATGTTTTTAAATAAATATTAAGTTTCATTTTACTGCGTAATTATTAGTCATAGAACAAATATTCATAATATCAGTTGTTGAGTTTAATTAGGTCTATCAGAGCTGTAATTATATTTCCTATATCTCTAATAGCTTTCGAGAAAATGACGAGGAAAATCATGTTTTTATATAAAAATACGGTTTTATTTTACTGCTTAATTATTAGTCATAGAACAAATATTCATAATATCAGTTGTACAGTTGAATTAGGCGTATCAAATGATGCAATGATATTTCCAATATCTCTAATAGCTTTCGAGTAAACGAGGAAGAAAATAATTTTAAAAAAAGTAAAATTCAATATATATTAGTACTAGTGAAAATACTCATAATGACAATAGTAGATTTTAATCAGGTCTATCAGATGCTGCAATGATATTTCCAATATCTCTAATAGCTTTCGAGAAAATGAGAAGGAATGTCATGTTTTTATATAAATATATAGTTTCATTTTACTGCGTAGTTATTAGTCATAGAACAAATATTCATAATGTCAGTTTTACAGTTTAATTAGGTCTATCAGATGCTGCAGTGATATTTCCAATACCTCTAATAGCTTTCGGGAAAATGAGGAGGAAATTCATGTTTTTAAATAAATATTAAGTTTCATTTTACTGCGTAATTATTAGTCATAGAACAAATATTCATAATATCAGTTGTTGAGTTTAATTAGGTCTATCAGAGCTGCAATTATATTTCCTATATCTCTAATAGCTTTCGAGAAAATGACGAGGAAAATCATGTTTTTATATAAAAATACGGTTTTATTTTACTGCGTAATTATTAGTCATAGAACAAATATTCATAATATCAGTTGTACAGTTGAATTAGGTGTATCAGATGATGCAATGATATTTCCAATATCTCTAATAGCTTTCGAGTAAACGAGGAAGAAAGTAATTTTAAAAAAAGTAAAATTCAGTATTTATTAGTACTAGTGAAAATATTCATAATGACAGTAGTAGATTTTAATCAGTTCTATCAGATGCTGCAATGATATTTCCAATATCTCTAATAGCTTTCGAGAAAATGAGGAGGAATGTCATGTTTTTCTATAAATATATAGTTTCATTTTACTGCGTAATTATTAGTCATAAAACAAATATTCATAATGTCAGTTTTATAGTTTAATTAGGTCTATCAGATGCTGCAGTGATATTTCCAATATCTCTAATAGCTTTCGAGAAAATGAGGAGGAAAATCATGTTTTTATATAAATATTAAGTTTCATTTTACTGCGTAATTATTAGTCATAGAACAAATATTCATAATGAGAGTTGTACAGTTTAATTAGGTGAATCAGATGCTGCAATGATATTTTCAATAGCTCTAATAGCTTTCGAGAAAATGAGGAGGAAAATCATGTTTTTATATAAATATTAAGTTTAATTTTACTGCGTAATTATTAGTGATAGAACAAATATTCATAATGAGAGTTGTACAGTTTAATTAGGTGTATCAGATGCTGAAACGATATTTCCAATATCTCTAATAGCTTTCTAGAAAATGAGGAGGAAAGTCATGCTTTTATATAAATATTAAGTTTCATTTTACTGCGTAATTATTAGTCATAGAACCAATATTCATAATATCAGTTGTAGAGTTTAATTAGGTGTATCAGCTGTTGCAATGATATTTCCAATATCTCTAATAGCTTTCGAGAAAATGAGGAGGAAAGTCGTGTTTTTAAATAAATATTAAGTTTCATTTTACTGCGTAATTATTAGTCATAGTACAAATATTCATAATATCAGTTGTACAGTTTAATTAGGTCTATTAGATGCTGCAATTATATTTCCAATATCTCTAATAGCTTTTGAGAAAATGACGAGGAAAATCATGTTTTTATATAAAAATACGGTTTTTTTTTATTTCGTAATTATTAGTCATAGAACAAATATTCATAATATCAGTTGTATAGTTGAATTAGGTGTATCAGATGATGCAATGATATTTCCAATATCTCTAATAGCTTTCGAGAAAACGAGGAAGAAAGTAATATTAAAAAAGGTAAAATTCAGTATTTATTAGTACTAGTGAAAATATTCATAATGACAGTAGTAGATTTTAATCAGGTCTATCAAATGCTGCAATGATATTTCCAATATCTCTAATAGCTTTCGAGAAAATGAGGAGGAATGTCATGTTTTTATAAAAATATATAGTTTCATTTTACTGCATAATTATTAGTCATAGAATAAATATTAATAATGTCAGTGTGAGAGTTTAATTAAGTCTATCAGATGCTGCAGTGATATTTCCAATATCTCTAATAGCTTTCGAGAAAATGAGGAGGAAAATCATGTTTTTATATATATATTAAGTTACATTTTACTGCGTAATTATTAGTCATAGAACAAATATTCATAATGAGAGTTGTACAGTTTAATTAGTTGTATCAGATGCTGCAATGATATTTCCAATATCTCTAATAGCTTTCAAGAAAATGAGGAGGAAAGTCATGTTTTTAAATAAATATTAAGTTTAATTTTACTGCGTAATTGGTAGTCATAGAACAAATATTCATAATGACAGTTGTACAGTTTAATTAGGTGTATCAGATGCTGCAATGATATTTCCAATATCACTAACAGCTTTCGGGAAAATGAGGAGGAAATTCATGTTTTTAAATAAATATTAAGTTTCATTTTACTGCGTAATTATTAGTCATAGAACAAATATTCATAATATCAGTTGTTGAGTTTAATTAGGTCTATCAGAGCTGCAATTATATTTCCTATATCTCTAATAGCTTTCGAGAAAATGACGAGGAAAATCATGTTTTTATATAAAAATACGGTTTTATTTTACTGCTTAATTATTAGTCATAGAACAACTATTCATAATATCAGTTGTACAGTTGAATTAGGCGTATCAAATGATGCAATGATATTTCCAATATCTCTAATAGCTTTCGAGTAAACGAGGAAGAAAGTAATTTTTAAAAAGTAAAATTCAATATTTATTAGTACTAGTGCAAAATATCCATAATGACAGTAGTAGATTTTAATCAGGTCTATCAGATGCTGCAATGATATTTCCAATATCTCTAATAGCTTTCGAGAAAATGAGGAGGAATGTCATGTTTTTATATAAATATATAGTTTCATTTTACTGCGTAATTATTAGTCATAGAACAAATATTCATAATGTCAGTTTTACAGTTTAATTAGGTCTATCAGATGCTGCAGTGATATTTCCAATACCTCTAATAGCTTTCGGGAAAATGAGGAGGAAATTCATGTTTTTAAATAAATATTAAGTTTCATTTTACTGCGTAATTATTAGTCATAGAACAAATATTCATAATATCAGTTGTAGAGTTTAATTAGGTCTATCAGATGCTGCAATTATATTTCCTATATCTCTAATAGCTTTCGAGAAAATGACGAGGAAAATCATGTTTTTATATAAAAATACGGTTTTATTTTATTTCGTAATTATTAGTCATAGAACAAATATTCATAATATCAGTTGTAGAGTTGAATTAGGTGTATCAGATGATGCAATGATATTTCCAATATCTCTAATAGCTTTTGAGAAAACGAGGAAGAAAGTAATTTAAAAAAAAGTAAAATTCAGTATTTATTAGTACTAGTGAAAATATTCATTATGACATTAGTAGATTTTAATCAGGTCTATCAGATGCTGCAATGATATTTCCAATATCTCTAATAGCTTTCGAGAAAATGAGGAGGAATGTCATGTTTTTATATAAATATATAGTTTCATTTTACTGCGTAATTATTAGTCATAGAATAAATATTAATAATGTCATTTTTACAGTTTAATTAGGTCTATCAGATGGTGCAGTGATATTTCCAATATCTCTAATAGCTTTCGAGAAAATGAGGAGGAAAATCATGTTTTTATATAAATATTAAGTTTCATTTTACTGCGTAATTATTAGTCATAGAACAAATATTCATAATGAGAGTTGTACAGTTTAATTAGTTGTATCAGATGCTGCAATGATATTTCCAATATCTTTAATAGCTTTCGAGAAAATAAGGAGGAAAGTCATGTTTTTAAATAAATATGAAGTTTAATTTTACTGCGTAATTGGTAGTCATAGAACAAATATTCATAATGACAGTTGTACAGTTTAATTAGGTGTATCTGATGCTGCAATGATATTTCCAATATCACTAATAGCTTTCGAGAAAATGAGGAGGAAATTCATGTTTTTAAATAAATATTAAGTTTCATTTTACTGCGTAATTATTAGTCATAGAAAAAATATTCATAATATCAGTTTTAGAGTTTAACTAGGTGTATCAGCTGTTGCAATGATACTTCCAATATCTCTAATAGCTTTCGAGAAAATGAGGAGGAAAGTCATGTTTTTAAATAAATATTAAGTTTCATTTTACTGCGTAATTATTAGTCATAGAACAAATATTCATAATATCAGTTGTTGAGTTTAATTAGGTCTATCAGAGCTGCAATTATATTTCCTATATCTCTAATAGCTTTCGAGAAAATGACGAGGAAAATCATGTTTTTATATAAAAATACGGTTTTATTTTACTGCTTAATTATTAGTCATAGAACAAATATTCATAATATCAGTTGTACAGTTGAATTAGGCGTATCAAATGATGCAATGATATTTCCAATATCTCTAATAGCTTTCGAGTAAACGAGGAAGAAAGTAATTTTAAAAAAAGTAAAATTCAATATTTATTAGTACTAGTGAAAATATTCATAATGACAATAGTAGATTTTAATCAGGTCTATCAGATGCTGCAATGATATTTCCAATATCTCTAATAGCTTTCGAGAAAATGAGGAGGAATGTCATGTTTTTATATAAATATATAGTTTCATTTTACTGCGTAATTATTAGTCATAGAACAAATATTCATAATGTCAGTTTTACAGTTTAATTAGGTCTATCAGATGCTGCAGTGATATTTCCAATACCTCTAATAGCTTTCGGGAAAATGAGGAGGAAATTCATGTTTTTAAATAAATATTAAGTTTCATTTTACTGCGTAATTATTAGTCATAGAACAAATATTCATAATATCAGTTGTAGAGTTTAATTAGGTCTATCAGATGCTGCAATTATATTTCCTATATCTCTAATAGCTTTCGAGAAAATGACGAGGAAAATCATGTTTTTATATAAAAATACGGTTTTATTTTATTTCGTAATTATTAGTCATAGAACAAATATTCATAATATCAGTTGTAGAGTTGAATTAGGTGTATCAGATGATGCAATGATATTTCCAATATCTCTAATAGCTTTTGAGAAAACGAGGAAGAAAGTAATTTAAAAAAAAGTAAAATTCAGTATTTATTAGTACTAGTGAAAATATTCATAATGACAATAGTAGATTTTAATCAGGTCTATCAGATGCTGCAATGATATTTCCAATATCTCTAATAGCTTTCGAGAAAATGAGGAGGAATGTCATGTTTTTATATAAATATATAGTTTCATTTTACTGCGTAATTATTAGTCATAGAACAAATATTCATAATGTCAGTTTTACAGTTTAATTAGGTCTATCAGATGGTGCAGTGATATTTCCAATATCTCTAATAGCTTTCGAGAAAATGAGGAGGAAAATCATGTTTTTATATAAATATTAAGTTTCATTTTACTGCGTAATTATTAGTCATAGAACAAATATTCATAATGAGAGTTGTACAGTTTAATTAGTTGTATCAGATGCTGCAATGATATTTCCAATATCTTTAATAGCATTCGAGAAAATAAGGAGGAAAGTCATGTTTTTAAATAAATATGAAGTTTAATTTTACTGCGTAATTGGTAGTCATAGAACAAATGTTCATAATGACAGTTGTACAGTTTAATTAGGTGTATCAGATGCTGCAATGATATTTCCAATGTCACTAATAGCTTTCGAGAAAATGAGGAGGAAATTCATGTTTTTAAATAAATATTAAGTTTCATTTTACTGCGTAATTATTAGTCATAGAAAAAATATTCATAATATCAGTTTTAGAGTTTAATTAGGTGTATCAGCTGTTGCAATGATACTTCCAATATCTCTAATAGCTTTCGAGAAAATGAGGAGGAAAGTCATGTTTTTAAATAAATATTAAGTTTCATTTTACTGCGTAATTATTAGTCATAGAAAAAATATTCATAATATCAGTTGTTGAGTTTAATTAGGTCTATCAGAGCTGCAACTATATTTCCTATATCTCTAATAGCTTTCGAGAAAATGACGAGGAAAATCATGTTTTTATATAAAAATACGGTTTTATTTTACTGCTTAATTATTAGTCATAGAACAAATATTCATAATATCAGTTGTACAGTTGAATTAGGCGTATCAAATGATGCAATGATATTTCCAATATCTCTAATAGCTTTCGAGTAAACGAGGAAGAAAGTAATTTTAAAAGAAGTAAAATTCAATATTTATTAGTACTAGTGAAAATATTCATAATGACAGTAGTAGATTTTAATCAGGTCTATCAGATGCTGCAATGATATTTCTAATATCTCTAATAGCTTTCGAGAAAATGAGGAGGAATGTCATGTTTTTATATAAATATATAGTTTCATTTTACTGCGTAATTATTAGTCATAGAACAAATATTCATAATGTCAGTTTTAAAGTTTAATTAGGTCTTTCAGATGCTACAGTGATATTTCCAATATCTCTAATAGCTTTCGAGTAAATGAGGAGGAAAATCATGTTTTTATATAAATATTAAGTTTCATTTTACTACGTAATTATTAGTCATAGAACAAATATTCATAATGAGAGTTGTACAGTTTAATTAGGTGTATCAGATGCTGCAATGATATTTCCAATATCTCTAATACCTTTCGAGAAAATGAGGAGGAAATTCATGTTTTTATATAAATATTAAGTTTCATTTTACTGCGTAATTATTAGTCATAGAACAAATATTCATAATATCAGTTGTACAGTTTAATAAGTCTATCAGATGCTGCAATTATATTTCCAATATCTCTAATAGCTTTTAAGAAAATGACGAGGAAAGTCATGTTTTTATATAAAAATACGGTTTTATTTTACTGCGTAATTATTAGTCATAGAACAAATATTCATAATATCAGTTGTAGATTTGAATTAGGTGTATCAGATGATGCAATGATATTTCCAATATCTTTAATAGCTTTCGGGAAAATGAGGAGGAAAGTCATGTTTATATATATATATATATATATATTAAGTTTCATTTTACTGCGTAATTATTAGTCATAGAACAAATATTCGTAATGACAGTGTTACAGTTTAATTAGGTCTATCAGATGCTGCAATGATATTTCCAATATCTCTAATAGCTTTCGGGAAAATGAGGAGGAAAGTCATGTTTTTATATAAATATTAAGTTTCATTTTACTGCGTAATTATTAGTCATAAAACAAATATTCATAATGACAGTTGTACAGTTTAATTAGGTGTATCAGATGCTGCAATGATATTTCCAATATTTCCAATATTTTCAATATCCAATATCTAATGCTAGCTAGAAGAGCCCGTCGCTGATGGCCGACGGAGCGACGGTTATATATTGCTGCCGGCTGTGTTGTCAAACCGCAGTTATCGTACCGTAAAATTATCTATTGAATATTATATAAATACTCATAAGAATGGTAATTCTGATACATAAGACAATAGAAATTTGTAAATAATGATAAAAGTTGTTATACTGGCCTATACATCATATGTATATGCATGGGAATGATATAAAGATCTTGTCACAGACGTCGTGCCGCAAACACAGGAGAGGGAGACGCTGCTGGCACATACGGTGTGCCGCAAGAACTGAATGGGTTAAGGAGTGAGTGACTGTCTGATGCTGTTAAAGGTTGAGGCAGAAGCGTGGTGCTGTGGAGGAAATGTTGGATTACATGTCAAATCAAAGAGAAACACACGCAAGTTTTCAAAGAGAGAGAGAGAGAGAGAGAGAGAGAGAGAGAGAGAGAGAGAGAGAGAGAGAGAGAGAGAGAGAGAGAGAGAGAGAGAGAGAGAGA